>CM075019.1:16843052-16853212 GCA_037576675.1 Pangasius sanitwongsei | reverse complement strand
TGTGTGTGTGTGTGTGTATATATATATATATATATATATATATATATATATATATATATATACCGCTGCAACATTTTTAGCTGTAGGAACATTAACAGTAATTCCATAATTTTAGTTTGCAAACCATTACTACTGCATTATTGCATTATTCTCAGAATATTACAGCCTAACCTGTTGAAAACCTGTTGAATTTTTAATGAAGCTCTAATAATCTTAATAATCTTGGCTTGATAAGAAGTCATACTCAAATTATATGCATAGTATGTTCTGTTTTCATTCATTCGTGCATTTCCTAAATGGATGCTCAATCATCCATGTTACTGAATGACCAGGAGATCTTTATCACACACAAAAGCACTTTTTATATAAACACACATAAATTGTACTTGAACATGCTTAGGTTCCGAATTGCATGTTACCAGCAACAAGGCTTTACAACAAACAGTTCAAAATTTAAAGTTATAATCCACAAAACAGGCAAAAGGTCACTCACTCGGCAAACAGACTATTATAGGTGAGGTAAGAGCAAACTAAAAGAAAGAAGAAAAGGTCATATACTGAAACACAAACAATGAGAAGGCTCGATAATGCTCACAGTAACACTGGAAAGACTTTATATGAAAGCTAGCAAGCACAGAATAGTAGATATACAGTGCATGATTGATTAGCTGATGGGGTGGAACTGGTGGATTAACAGATCGGTGAGGATGGACTGGGATGTGACAGATATCAGACAAGCCACTCTTTCTTGCAGTAAAAACTTTTGACCATCGATACTTTTTCTTCCTTTTCAAGCTTTTCGGCAAATTTTAAACATTTCTGATCTCCAGTCCTGGAGACTCTCTCACCAGATTCAGGCCTTTTTTTCAGCAAAACCTGTACCTGTATCTCTGTGCGTGCATGCACTTTTAGTTTGAGTAATGTGTTCAAACTGGGAAACTCACCAAGTGCGCTAATAACACACAGAAGATGTACTAAAACAGCTGACAAATCAACGGTCACAGCCTGCTGTAAATAGCTGAAGGGGTGGAGCTGCCTGAGGGTGATGTGGTTATATTTCATTAAAAAAAAAACATGCAAAAGTGAAAACATTGTAGATGCAAATAAGGATCAAAGAACATTTGGGTTTTAAAATTGCTCCGATCTGAATGGTTCGATGATGTAAGGTACCACACTGTGACTTGTCATGTTAGGAATTTATGATTTGTCCTATTAGAGTTCCTCAAAAATCAGGTGCTACATACTCAAGTACACAGTCTAGAGTAGTATAGAGCAGGGGTTCTCAAGCTTTTTGAAACCAGAGCCCCTTTAACTGTGAAAAAAAAAATAAAAATTCACAAGCCCCCTCAGGACAAATGTATTTTCTGAACATAATCTAACTATTCAAATATTAGGCTCATTATTTTAAATGAAATGGGTACATGGCTTTTTTTTATTGGTGCCTTAGAGCTTTGTTTAATCCTGAACTTTCATCAATAGAAGACATTAGGTTGACATTATTTTTAATGAGGTTTGGATTAAACCCATTCAGTTCAATTGACCATTCAAACAGACTACTAATTATAGGAGCACAATGATAAATTAAAATAGATTTCAGTTAAGATTTCTGCTACTGTAATAAATTCAAAGAAATCACAGACCCCCTGGCTATGCTTCACAGAGCCCTATTTGAGAGCCACTGGTAGTATACGATGTACAGTACACCATTTGAGATATAGTTGTGAAATTAGAACATGCCACAACATTGAATTTGTCAGCCATGTTGGAATATGGCAAGTCATATTATGGCAGTATATGATTTCATGCACCAATGATTTAATCTCCAAATTATGTTCCTCATTCACAAGATCCCTGACTCTCTCTGTGCTCATGATTAACAGGTGGAGCTCTCAGACAGCACCTCCCACACCATCACAGACGCTTACGTGGGGAAGGAGTACATCATCCAGCTGGCTGCTAAAGACATGGAGATCGGCACTTGGAGCGATTGGAGTGTGGCTGTACACGCAACGCCCTGGACAGAGGAACCCAAACCCATCACCTCCACCACGGAGGTAGACTTGCCCATAGGTGAGCCTCATCGGTGTTCCCATTTTGCAGAGTATGGTTTCTTTCACATTTTATTATTTGGCCCATTTTCTCATCAAAGTCACAGGAATGATCCGAAGAAAAGTGGCAGCAAACCTTAGCTGCTAAATTTGATTTGTGGAAATTGTTACAAATTCAAATTGCTCCCATCATGAGACCATGCTGTGCCGTCCAACCTTTTATAATCAACACGGCACTGCAACGTCAGACTGCCTCCTGCTGGAACACAGGGTCGGTACACATCAAAAAAAATGTTCACATGGCTAATAGCGACAAACATATTCTCGTTAAAGGTTGTACTAGAGAATTAACTAGGTATATCCAAAGCTTTAACATACTACCCTTGTAGTTCTTGTAGCATTTTCATAATGAGATGTCATAATGATGTGTTTATGGTAGAGCAGAGGAAGATGTAAAATGGAAAGTTAGCAAGGTGGTAAGAGATATTAAAAATAATGTGTAGTCTTTGATAAAAACACCTAGCATCAATCAACCCTACATTCTCAGAAAAAGGTACTAAACTGTAAACTGGGGTGGCACGTTCAACGGTACATCTTTCAAAGGTATTGTTTACTTGGAAAGGTGTTTGTAGTGTACATTTAAAGCAGTGCCATAAAACAGTTCTAATCCCATTGACAGTTCTAATCCAGCCCACCAAATGCATTAGCAGCCGTGTTTTAAATAAAAATTGACTTTTGCACCAGAACTGAATTGAAATATCCAAAATGATATCTCTGTTATTCAATTAGGGGCAAAAATAGAGCAATAAACTCAGGGCCATAAACACTGCTGCTGACAAAATATGCTAATATGCAGATAAATGCCAATAAATTAACATTTAAGAGGAATTAAATGGTTTTTTTTGGTCCTTCATACTTGACATTGGACAAAGTGCAATGTGCCCCATTATCTAAAATAGGTTTGACACCCATGCCTTAAAGTATGACATAATTGGATTTAAGATCCAAGTTATGTATACTACATCATTTTTAAAGGTATGCTATATTCACATGACCATGATAAAGATGCATACTAAGGGTACAGAAGATGCACCCTTGAAGATTAAAGAACAAGAAACGTATATTTCAGTACTATTTTCTGTTTAATAGCATGTAATAGTCTAGCCAGACCATGTGTGTTATGAAATACATATCATTAAACTATGTTCTAGTCTGGAAGTGTCAAACTCATAACTCACAGAGAAATGCCGTTTGTGCTATTTTTATGTCTCACTGTGGAAGGTGTGGAATTGATAGGTGTGGATCTTTAAGGTTCTGTTAAGTAGCCTGGTTTCAGCTGGATATGTTTATGTGCGTTACAGAGTCGACCTACCAGCATGTCTTTCAAAACTATAAAGTCCTTACAAATGCATGTTCATAACTACAGAGACTTGATGTTTGTGCACATCATAGAATTGATGCAGTGATTAAAGAAATGCTAGTCTTTTTTGTAATGTTAATGGTCTCAGTCTCATCTAGCAGAGGAAAGACTTCTATAAGACACAACAACTGCTGTGACTCTGTTCAACACAGTTAAAAAAAAAAAAACATTGACAACTTGATCACTGTTATTAGAGGTAATATGTGGGCACTACTTTGCTCGTTTTGATCCAGCAGACAGTATTGAATTTCCTCCACTTCGGAAAGCCAGAGTATTTCATCCATGTTATAGTTGAGAAGTCGGAGAGAATTAGAAAGTCTGCAGAACTGTCAGTTTTCTACTGCTGCCAAATTGCTGTCAAAGGCTATCCTCTCAAAGTACATTTCCTTTTTTTTTTTTTTTTCCCTAGGTTTTCCCATATCCTGGTGTTTTATTAGCTTTATGCAGTATAATGCTATTGACTGCATTCATTCACTTGGTTAATAGTAACTTTGTTGCTATGAGGGATTTGCATTTGATCATGTTATATTACGTTGTTCATGTACACCACGAAAATAACACAATAAACAAGCAATATTAAGTAAGGAATAAAACTGTTACCGTTACCGTAGCAAAGTTTATTACTTTCCGATAATAGCAGATCCTGAAGTGTTTTGTTCCCCTTATACTACAAACGTTTGCCAGCGATTATAATTTTATTAATCAAATAATTGTATGTTTTATTCCTTTATAGTTATGTTTAAATCTGTGGAACATCAATGAAACAAGTTAATTCTTGTCATCACTTGCTTTAGTTCCTAAAATTTAAAGCTACAGCCTTACCTATGACTGTGAGAGAGCACTGACATTGGAGACTCCTTCCATAAATGTTAAATAAACATCTACTTACAGAAAATTTTCAACATATAACAATATCAATCTATATCAATAATTACAATTTAAAAATGTAACAATTCTTTGTGCGAGTTGTTACTACAGAAACGATAATGTATTAAAAGTGCAAGTTAATATAAACCTGACAGCTGGAACTTTTGTCAGACCTGCTGTTATAAAAAAAAAAACACCTTCTAACCAATCAGAATCCAGTATTCAAGAGTGTTGTGCTTGCATATAAAATGAATTATTCTTGCTTGAATATAAAATAAATCAGTTTTACACCCATGCAACATTACGACAACCACCATATGAGTAGAGAAGCATAAGTTCACTTGTTTTGAATATATAGGTATGTTTTGTCTTCAAAATTAATGTTGTTTATTATATTTTTTTCATTAAGACCTTGCTTCAAACTATAATTAAAAAAAGATATTCTGCTTCCTTATAACTGGCTACATTCTAGGTTGACTACAGCAGTCGTGCAAGGCCACTTATAGTAAATTTTCCTGATGCTCCTGTCACATACAGGACCAGTCTATTGAAATAACCTCTATTATTACTGCATTTTTATTGTTATTTTCTTACGATGCAAATGCATTAACTCGGCTAGAAAAGCTGATATGAGTTGACCTTCCCAAACAAACTGCAGTTTATTTGAGTGTGCGGTCAGGTTATTTTTCACCTTCTATAATCACATTCATGCAGAAACATTTACTAGCAGTAGAGTTGACTATAATTGCACAAACCACCCCAACGGCTGCTTGTAATTGTTCTAGTAATTGTGAATTTCTGATCTCTCTATAGAGACCACTCCATCTGCTGCCCCGCCGTCACCTAGACCCAGAGTGGGTGGCGCTACAGGAGGATGCAGTGCCCTCCTCTGCTCATCCCATATCGTCCTGGTGTGTGTCCTGCTGTCCATGATGTGGTACGTACAGTCTTCTGTCAGATCTACCTTATCTTAATTCCTAGAGGAATCCTATATTACTCACATGGAATGTACAGTAACATTTTATTTGAATAGCCTGATATAAAGACTGTCAACAATAGGTCAGGTGACCATGATTCAGGCTCTCGAGTCATTTTCGGGTCACATGTCAACAGTTCCCACCTACTGATTTTTAATAGGTAATCCATAAACTGTCAACTTGTTCTTAGTGCTATCTTGTTTTAAATCTATTGTATGTGTTCCTTTGCTGAAAGATTTTGATGTAGCGTTACTGCCTCACAGCTCCAGGGTCCTCAGTTTGATGCTGAGCATAGGTTACTGTCTGTGAGTTTTGCATATCCTCTCCAAGTCCACATGGCTTTCCTTCGGGTTCCTCCACTTTCCTTCCTGCCTCCCAAAAACATGCTGGTGGCTGGATTGGCTACACTCCTCAGTGTGAGTGCGTGTGCACATGCTGTCCTGCGATGGACTAGTGGCCAGGATAGGCTCCAGGGTGTATTCCCAAACAGGGTTCCTGGGATAGCCTTCAGGGTGTATTTCTGGAATAGGCTCCAAGGTGTATTCACAGCCAGTATTCCCAAGATAGGCTCTGGATTTACCTTGACCCTGACAAAGATAAAGCAATTACTGAAGATGAATGAATGTTGACATGTAGTAGAAAATCTGTTGATAGGTTGGTTGTTGATAGTTTACAAAGCAGACTATGTTATTAAAGTGTTCCTGTTTGATGGGTGATGCACTATGCAATAATAAAGCTGTGTAACATTTCTCTAATTCCCACATTTTGTGCTTCTATCAGAAATCACTTCTGAAATTCAAAGCAATGGGTATCACACACTTACCCTGCATTCCAATACTGTTTTCCAATTACTGCAATCTTATCGATTTGCCCTTGCCATCTCCCCTAGAGGCAATGCCTTATTGGCAAATTATGGGCTGTTTCAATACATTAACAGGCCCCTTTTGATGGCTGGCTGATCAAGTCAACATAACTGCAGACTTCACAATTCTTTTCTATGCAAGAACGATTACATAATTTAATTTCTTTTCAAGCATAGTTAGCAAGTATATCAAATCACTCCATTGTTCTTGCTACCACTTGCTGCAAGTGGTCACTCATGTCATGTAGAAGAAACACACTTTAGAGCTGTGAGGACAACTCGATGAGGGCATTATATTGAAATGCCAGCTAGTGCTGTCCCTAGAGACTCCCACAAGTCCTCATTAGGACGTCTACAAGTTATCCTGTCCACTCGCAGAGGGCAGCCTAATCCACACACCCAAAATCAGTACACATGATCGATCCTCAAGAGCCGCTAGTTGACAGGTCAGCCAAGTAACGAGCAGAAGATTCATTACGTAGGCATACAGCACACATGTTTACAGTGTGCTTATTCACCCAGAGCTCAGTATAGTGGCATAATGAGCACTGCTCTAATTAAAGCTTGCTCATGCATAGGATCAGGAGCCTGTGGCCCTGCGCAAAGACTGAGGCATCAAGCTATGTCACCTTCTAGCTTGATTGACTGAGATCTGCTTCAAGGTGGCGGGGAGTCTTATATGGTGTAAAGATTCTCCTCTAGTATCAGGGTGTCCATAGCTAGCTTAGTCTGCAAGAAGGAGATTTAATTGGTGAGTCATTAAAGGTCTGAGAAAAGCAGGGAGTCAGCATCACAGGTGTCTGTCTAGCAAATCCAGAAAGCCAGATTCAGGCTGAGAGAATTTTGATGTGGATCGATTTTTTCCCCCTTTCACAGCAGGTTATGGTAAGACACTGCTGAGGCCACTGCATTCCTGTCTTTGTGGAAGTGTTGGGATGTGAAAGCAGGGTTAGTGTTTGGATCATTAAGTCTTGTAAGTTCAAATCCCAGCTTTGTCTAAGCTTTGAGGTTCTCTTGCTGTTAGCTGACAGGGCTCCTGATCCTTGCCTTAGGCCAGCCTGAAGGTGAGGTTCAACATTTTTTTTTTTATTTTAGAATTCTACCATGTTAATGTTCTACCAAGTGTCTTACAGTCAATTTGACCAAAATTTTGGGCAGGTTTTAGCTGAACTGTCATGAATTCCCCCTTTGTGTTGCAGTTCCCATGGCAACAACTGCCGTGTTTTCATTTTTCTCTTTTGTTCCTGTCTCCACCCCCGTGTTGTCATTGGCATATTACCTGAATGTGTGCAGATATTGTTTTTTTTATTAGTTCTTAATTTGTTTGCCCTTTTATACTTTGTTGTGTTGGTAAAATGTATCGAGGTTCTATCAGGCTTTTGTGTTTAAGTCTGAGACCTTTTTCCGTGTTCTAGTTTCCTGGTTTCTATTCTCGTTTTTCTTCAGTTTATGATTATGTATTACCCTTGTTTTGTGTTGCCTGCCTGTATAAGTAATTATTGACTAAAACTGTTGGGTTTATTTGAGTAAAATTGCTATTGCTTTTCATCAATTAGATCTAGATTTAAAAAAAAAAAAGAAAAACAATAACGAAACAACTCAAATCCATTGATTGCATCCTGCCTTCTTGAACTACACATTATATTTGACAAAAACACAATAGTTTTCGTTTAATTTTAATCCTTTGGTTACTGTTAGATTTAGTCTAGATTTAATTGCTGAAAACAATAGCAATTTTAGTCAGCTAAAACCAAAGAGTTTTTAGTCAATAAATACTTATTACACACAGACAGGGTTTGGATGCAAGTGCAGGGTTTTATTGAATGAAAAGGCCAAGCCAAAATCAAAGTCAATAGACAGGCAATGTATCGGGCAGTTATCAGACAGATTTAACTAGGCTAGGCTAGGCAGAACTCAATAAACAAAACAGACAGGGTCAATACTAGGAAAGTGTGTACACAAACAAAAGGCTCAGTAACATCACAAGCGAAATGCTAGCCGAGACACTTTGCAAAGTTTCAGTGAAAGTCTGGATTATTCATGTTGAGTGTTCTGATTGGGAACCTGTGGTTGTGATTAGAAGTCTGGGGAACTGTAACAAGTTGAGTTTGGAGTTTGGTGTTTGGCTAAGGATTCTAGAAAATGTAGTTTGCTTTGGTACATGGAGCATGCATGGCAATACTAAAGTGTTAGTGTTTTGGTGGGGGTTTTGCCTCAAATTTCCCAAATATGTTATTATAATTTCCCAAAACTGAAATGCATGAATTTCAAGTATTTTAATTCCTGCTTATGGAATGCTAGTCAGCTCTGGCTTGCTCATTAGGAATAAACCTAAATTTATGTCTGTAGATGTGTAAAGCTGCTTTGTGACAATGTCCAATGTTAAAAGCGCTATATAAATAAAATTGAATTGAATTGACAAGTATTCTTCCTAAAGCCTTTATCCTTTTTTGATATCATTAGCTAAATGAAATAACGCAACATAAACAAAACTATTTAAAAAGGCATTATTAAATAAGATTCCAACCCACCCACAACAAAATATTTAGACAAGGTGTCTCCAAGACCAGAGTTGGGAACCACTAAATAAATAAATAAAATCTTGCCTCATCATATGTCTTTTTGTGTGTGTGTGTGTGTGTTGTGGAAACTCATTTCCTTTAGCAATACTGCAACCTGTAATTGAGGCAGATTTTTCAGTCCTGCTCTTAAATTTAAACATGTTCCAGGATGTTTTTTTTTTTTTTTCCTGATGAGACTACATGATTGCATGTTAAATTATTCACTGAATCATAAATGAAATGCTTAAAACTGTCTGCAATTATGTTAAGTGTCATGTTTCCTGCTGTACAGTGGAACTGATCTGCTTGTACAAACTCCTCAGATGAAATGAGTCAGAGAAGCTCAAGATTCTGATATAAGATATAATATATACACAATAAAAGAGTGACTAGTGCAACATGACTGTGAACTGTGAAAACTATAGTAACAACCTGTGCTGGAGAAGCTACTTGTACTTGCAACTGTAACTCATTCTACAAGCTACTCCTGATTTAAAATAGCTAAACTACAGCCAGTGTAGTTAGTACAAAAAGATTTTGCTTGTGGATTTGTGAACCACTCTTAGTCAGAAGCAGTTAGCATTACTTTACTGTAAAACATATATACAGACAGGGATCACTCCACAAATCTTGGTTCTGTTCATTTCTGGAAATATGTTGCTACCTAATTAATAGTCTTATGTTCATCAGAAGTGAAATCCATCCTCTGTAGCGTTGTAGCTGTAGCGCAAACCTGTTATTCTCTAGACAGGTCCATGCTTGCCTGAGGTGCGCACACCTACATACATCCTACACTCATTAGAAGTATTAAATTTGGTTACTGTCAGAAATAACAGTTTGCACATTATGATTTGATTGATTAAAAAAAAAATAATAATAAAAATAACAAACTGGAAAAAGCATTTTTCCTTCATGCTACATCACTACTTGTTGAAAAAAAAAGTAGCTAGTTACTGGAAAAGTTATATTTCTTTGAAAATAACTTAGCTACTGCCACACTACTAAAATGTAGTAGTAGTTATATAGCTGTAGTTATTGATAACATTGCTCACAACATTACACAACTACTTGTTGGGAAAAGAGTAGCTCGTTACTGGAAAACCCATATTATTTTTAAAATACGTACCTCAGCTACTGCCACACTATACTAAAATGTATAAGCTAGTAGTGTTGCTCCTTGAAGTTAGCTACTCCCTAACACTGCTCACAACATTACGCCACTATTTGGTGAAAGAAAAGTAGCTAGTTACTGGAAATGCTATGTTATTATGAAAATACCTTAGCTACTCAGCTGCTGCGACACAGCTAAAAAATTATTTAAGGTAGTAGCATCAATATTTGTAGCTAGCTACTCCCTAATAGGGTTGACACGATACCAAGTAGTATGACGATACCATGCAATATTGTGTTAATTCACAGTTCAGA
>CM075019.1:16825552-16838052 GCA_037576675.1 Pangasius sanitwongsei | reverse complement strand
GCACCAGCTCTGGCAGGGGAAATAGCAGAGATTTGTGGAAGGAAAGATGAAACGAGTTGCTTGGGAGTATAATAGAAATGACAGCATTTTATGAGCTGCCATTTTGCAGCTTGTGGGGTTTTTTTTTTTTTTTTTTTTAATTCAGCTTTTCACTTCCCCCAAATAATTGCAAAGCATACAGTAAGTTAACATTACTCAGCACTTCACTGGCTTTACAGCATGGGGAGCTGCCTTTCAGGCAATCACCTAAGATCAACATACTGTATACAAGACATCTTGTAGCCATAAAAATATCAGAATATGGAATAGGTAAATAGAGATACACTTTTAAAAACAAAAAAGAGAATATTTCTGTTTTTCATACACTCGCTGACCACTTTAATACCTATAACCCTGCTCATTTATGCAATTATCCAGTCAGCCAATCATGTGGCAGTAGCGTAATGAATAAACAAATCATGCACACACAGGTTAAGAGCTTCGGTTAAGGTTCACATTAGGCATCAGAATGGGGAAAAAGTTTAATCTTAGTGATGGTTGTTGGTGCCAGGGTATTTCTGCAAGCGGAAACAAGAGATCGGAGAAGAATGGCTAGACTGATTCAAGCTGCTGACACATGATTGGTTGATTAGATATAGCTGCATGAATGAGCAGAGATACAGGTGTTCCTATTAAAGTGGCCAGTGGGTGTACCTGTATATTTCGATTCAGAAATAAATATATCCATGTGCATTAATGTCTCTCTCCATTTATATTACTTCATATTTTACAGTCAAATTTCAACAATAATCCTTTATCAAAATGTATGTAAGACAAAGAAAACTATACTGTGTATTAAATCTAGTGTCCAAACCTCTGATTAGTAGTATATTCATATGTCTTTTTCATACTTTGCTTGCATCAAGACTGGCATAACTATACCATAAATGTACAATTGTATAGTAGTGTCACGATAGCATTGTAATGTATAATATCAGGACCGTTTACATCACATCCTCCTTTGTCCTGAACGTGCCCTAGTTGTTCTAATGCCTGAAATAAGCATCATGACTGTAAAATATCTTATGACAGTGTTCAAGTGAAAACAAATCTATCATGAGACATATTTGAGTAGAGTAACTAGAGTACTCTTAGCATTAAATCGCAAAAATACTGTTAATGGAACCTTGACCCTCTTATATCACTAGATCACTGCATCCATGACATGTTTATGACATGGTGATATTGGTTTTATGATGTAAGGTTCAGGTAAAGTGTTACCACACACACACCTACACATGCATGAGCACATATTGCTGATTCTTAGGTTGTTACATACAGTGCGGTCAAAAAGGACGATATTAGGAATTTTGGGATTTTTTTTTTTTTTTATTTAAAACAGGTGTTTCAGAATGTTTCAGAATTCTGAAAAATTTAAATCAAAGCACTGTATAATATTGACATATTGACATGTTTTTCAGCAAAAGATCAAATTACAGACAACACTCGAATAGATTTGAGCTATCATGGATCATCAGGTTTTTTTGCAAACTTGTGGAGTCGATGTGAGCTCGAACTCGCACACTGTCATTAAAGCAAAAGGTACCAAATACTAAGAAATTCCGAAATGTTCCATTTTTCCATTGAAAATCCAGTCTCCTCAATCCTCCATTCCTGCCGTTTCCAATTCACACACCAACTGCTAGTGCAGCTCAGCCTGTGATCTGATCTGATCTGATCAGCGTTTTGACATTCTTCATCATTCATTAGGTTTAAAACCCCCAACTGTGGATTTCAGCGAAATCAATAGCTCATTGCTCGCCTGTCGACTCCTGGACCTGCCTAATGACAGGTTCGACCTTTCAGAGAGGCTAACTACAAGACTGACATCTAATCACTTCAGGGCACAATCAGCATAGTCTTTCACAATTTCACGAAAGGTGAGGTGTACCTCAAGGAGATTCTGTAACTTTGGATAATCTCCAAGCTCAACTTTAACATTTCCATTCACAGCTGGTGATGTAGAAAAAAATCTTCCCAGTAAATGGAATAAATGACCCCTGGTGCTAATTGAAGTTGGCTCTGATCACGCTTAAATGCATTCAACGATTTGATAAAATGATAGTAATTATCATTATGGATCTCTGGTTATTAGTTGGACTAAACCTCATTAATATATAATATATTATGCTGTCATCTAAAATAACTAGACTGCTTTTTTATCATTTGTTCTGATTTCAGTCTCAGATTTTTGGCTAATTAAAAGGCAGCACAGTGGCGCAGTGGGTAGCTTTGCCGCTTCACAGATCCAGGGTGATCTTGGGTTACTGTCTTTTTGGGTTGCCTCTGGGTTCTCCACTTTCCTTCCACCTTCCAAAAACATGCCATTAGGTGGATTTGGCTACACGAAATTGCGCCGAGGTTGCGCGTATGGTGCTCTGTGATGGACTGCCATCTGGTCCATGGTGTGTTGGATATGCTCAGGGTAAAGTGAGATTACTAGAAAGACATGTATTTGCCACTTCCTACCTCCATTTTGACCAAAGCAAGAAAACTATAGTACACACCAGCTCCAGTACAAACCAGCCAAGCTAAGTACCGATAAATAGAAAGACTTGTCACCCACCGACTGCCACCACTACCACTGAAGTCATCTTCCCTCCCAAAGCATTCAGAATTCATGAAGGTATGAAAAGAAACTGGATCTCTGAATTCTGCCCTCTGACAACCTTTCATTTGGAAAGATGAGAGGCCAACAGGTACACACTCTGAAGTGCTGCAGACAATTCAGCGAAGCACCACTCATACACACAGGCCAGCATCCACTCTTATTTTCTTTTCTGTTCTGTTCTTTTGGCAGAATGATGAGGTACTTTTTTTTTTTTGGTGTAGACTTTGACCCTAAGCTTTTAAGTCATGAATAGAGAATACAACAGGATATTGGGTTTGTAATTGGAGTGTTGCCCTAGCTAGGTTTCTGTCAACTTGAGAGTATTGCAAGTGATGAAATGAAAATGTTAAAAAATAAATAAATAAATAAAAATTGTTTATGAGTTTTGCTGCTGGCAGCATCTTTGTATTAAAATGACTTTATATGATAATGCCTTACATAATGACAACAAAGCTTTACTTCATCAGTATATCTCTATAAAGCCTGTCCTGGATATGTTGACTCAGATCTTAGATGAAAATGTATTTATGTGCTTAATCTGATATGGAGCTGGTATTAACAATATAGATTTATTGATAAATAAAACCACTTGTATAGTAGTTATAATAGACTGAGTCAAAGCATTAATGCTGTGGAGGAGCATTAAATGGTTAAAATGCTGTGGGAGAAAAACTATGAATTGTTAAAAATGTCTCTTTGGGAAAATTGGAAATGGGGCAAAATAACAAACCCGAAAGCTTGATATATCAAATATGAGACAGCACAAATATCAAGTTTGCAAAAAGATCTTTTTATTGCACACTGGGACCAATTAAATGTTTAATCTTAAAAAATGAGAATTTTTAAAAGGTTTATTTTATGTGTAAGGCTTTATAATAGGAAAGCCTATAGGAGTGATATAAGCTACTCAAAATAAAAAAGAAAGAACATTTTTATATACAATTTTTTTTTTGTTTTTATCCACCTTTCAGTCGACTACTAATACAGATGTAATTGTACAGACAGAATATACAGATGACTGATTTATATTGGCCAGTTTCTTATTAATCTTCTGTCATAGCTAATCAATGCAGTAAACAACATCCATAGACAACAGCATGAAAATACAAAAAATTGATCATATAAAACTACAAGAAACCTTTTTTTTACTCAATTTGGTCACCTGATAATTCCCACCCACCAACTAACTCTACTCTAATATCTGACAGCTACCAATCAGGAAGGGTGAAGGCTAACATGTGCCTCCTTCAAGAGACATAAAGCCAACCAACCACATTTTTTCATACCGCTGCTCATGCTGCGTCACAGGGCAGTGTAACACACTCGGAGAAAAGAGCTATCCGCCCTCTTCCGCATACATAACTGGGATTGATAGGAGAGAGAGAGAGTATGACATCCCTCCCACCCAGAGAGCACAGCCAATTCTGCTCCCTTGGCTCCCAGCCATGGATGTCACGTCACAAGCATTGACATAAGCCTTACATACACTTCCCAGCGTCGCTGTATAAAAGGTTAATGCAGTGCTTATGAATGTGTTCTATGTATGATTCAGATGTCAGCTTGCCATCAAAACTGATGAAGGTACTCCTTCTGCTTGTTAGAATAAGCCTTTATAAAGGTTTATCTCAGTTGTCATAAGTGCCTTATGTAGCTCTATGATTAACATGTATTACTAACAGTTTTATATAAAATCTCTCAGAGGAAGCCTTGAGTTTTTTGCCACCTTTCCTTTTAAATCCGTATTACTTACTACGTGTTTTGATTTAGCCGAGCGGTCTCGTCACAGACCTGCAGCATTTTCTGAATTGGGAATATGAGCACTGTTTGGATGGTCATGATTTAATCTCGGCAGTCTCTGCTTCTCATTAGTTCCTCACATCAGACCTGTTGCAGATGTACTCTGAGATATAAGATCTGTCTGAGGAGCATTGCCATGCCTGCTGAAGGAATAGCCTGCAGGAGAGCACTAAAGGTGCCATGTGATGTGCATTATGCACGAATCATGCTCATGCTAAGGGTTGAGGAGAGGAGAGGAGAGGAGCAGAGCATCGACGTCAGCTTGAGAGAACTGAAAAATCCCAGCTCATCCTGTTCCAGCTTCACCGGCTGCTTGGAGAAACAGCAGCAGAAGTTGATGAATTGGAACATTTCCCATCTGGGCTGAAGCCAGCCTCCTTTCATGCTCCCAAGTCCGGGGAGGAATGGAAGGTCGAGTCGAGGAGGTGTTAATTAAATTCAGCCCTAACCTGGTGCCTTGTCCCTTTCCTCTTTAGTTGTAGGTCAGACACAGAGCAGAGGGTGTGTGAAGGGTTGGAGGAGCTGTGGGTGAGAGATAGCAGAGGGTGAAAGGGCCAAGCCTCCTCTCTTTCATGCAGTAAGGCATTACTAAAACTGATTTATAACGTGCTCCCCCCATCTCTGTGGACCTACTTTGGCGTTCCTGGCTTGCTCTTGGCTGTGATGTCTGTATCCAGCGCCCAGGGTCCAGATATAGAGCTTGTGGGGAGTCGGTGAAGCCTGACACCATGCCGCAAGGGCAGTTTTCTGGGGTATCTCATGACACGAGCCCCCTGCTTCAAAGCCCCGCCATAGTAGCCTGACTGACACTTTTATGACTTGGCAAAAATAAATAAATAAAAGCTGCCGTCAGCAGCAGGATGCAGCACTCGTCTGGAAAGAGCTCCTAATCCGCAGAGACTATCGTGGCCAAGACACAAATCCCAGCAGCCACACTTCAACCATAAAGCCTCACGTGTTGGCGTACACACACCAGACAAACGCACTTATTGGTATGGTTTGGAAAAATGCACTCTTAAAGAGCTCAGGAAATTGCACAGGAAATATGGTCTCTTCAGTCAGTGGTGGCTCTGAAGTCCAGCGCAAATCAATTCTAGAGGAGTCAATTGCTCAATCACTTGCTTACCTTTATAAGACAGTGCTTTAATAGGGGTAAACATGCCATGCAAGGCAGCCCGACTGATTGAGTGTGATTACTTACACATTATCCAGCTCTAAATAACGTCTGATTGGAGCTGTATAATTTACTGACAGACAGAACTCAGTCATTTTATCCCTTATTTTACAGTCTTTCACACCACAGACCATATAATTATCCCTGCTCATCATGCATGTGTGTATTTACATGCACATGCATGCCTGTAACATGAAAGCTTTGATGCAATTGAGGTAAAACAGTGAGGCACGTGTCACAACATAATTACACTATGATGAGTTTATAGAGATGTTTTTCTCCCTTCTACTTTTGATGTCTTAATTAAACCAAGATCTATGTATTACATCATGAAAAACTGCTTGTTGGAGCTTTTAAGGACACCAGGTAAGTACAATACACATGAATTCTGTCAGTATCGATGTTCCAGCTCATTGTGTTTCAGTCCATGAATCTCAATAGACCCTGTTCCCACACACACGCTGTCCTCTCATCGGGGATGGCATTAAACTCAACTGTCACTGTAATACTGTCTTCTCTGTCCAAACATATCTGAGTTAGTGCCTAATAAAAAAAAATGTTCCCTCCTCACTTTTGTGAATATGGGCTGACCCCTGCTGGACTAAAACGTACTGAGGACATGAATTTATTATTGGCATGCTCAACAATAATCCTGTGCGTGTGTGTGTGTGTGTGTGTGAGTATTAAATCACAACAGGGTGGGCTGTTATAGAAAAATAATCAACAATGGGGTGGTGTGATGTGCCTCAACACAATGTCCTCTTATACCACAGCAACGTTTTATTATTATTATTATTATTATTATTATTATTAATTAAAGAATGACACGTCATACTTCTTATCCATTTACAGTTACATTTAATGTTGTGGAATGTCCATGAGACAAGTTAGTTCCTGTTATCACTTCTATTCTATTAGTTATAAACAGTGGTTCCCTCACCAGCCTCTTTTTTTTTTCTTTCTACAGCTTATCTTATCAGAGAAAACCTGAAAAGACCTAAACACTTTCTGAAGTCTTGAAGGCATTTTCTGATCATAAGACAGACTATCATAATATGCCCCTTACAGTTTCATGCTGGAGTCATTTTCTGATAAGGTCACAGTGATAAAGGAGACCAAATAGCACAAAACCATTTGCGGCATTGGTTTGTAAAGACCTAAAATGTCTACTATGGTAGGACAGTTTGATAAGGTAGGACAAATCATTAGAACACTAGCACTAACCTCTCATAGGAAATAATTCACAGTGGGTTGGTGCGAAGATGAATATTTTCCTATAACGACGAGTGCTGTATTCCTCTTACACCAAGCTGATTTGCCAGCTACTGAAATGTTTTATTTATTAATGAATGATGCCCAGTGTTTTTTAACCATTTATATTTACATATCAGCAGGTTTGAGAGACAAGTTTGTTTTTCGTTGTTAAATGTAAGATTTTTTTAGACTTATTTTTAGCCTTAAATTATGTGGAGTGTCTGCCATACAACCTGTGTGAGTTATTGTTTTAAAAATGGTAACTTATTAGAATGAGTCCATAAATATAAACCTTTGATTTACCTTGCAGCTGGAACTCCTGTGCGAGCTGCTTCTGATCAATCAGGTTGGAGAATTCAACAGTGCTGTGCTGTAATAACACTTGAGGTGAAATCCTTAGCGTTATACAGTTAAACCTTCATCCAGAATATTCTTCTTCTTTACTTGATTATCCCTGAGTACGATCAGGGCTTAAACGGGAGTATGAACTCAGTGGAGTGCAAACTCCGCAACTTCAGTTATTGGGAGCTGAGTGGTGGTATTATACGTTGATAGAGCCGTAGTTCAGAGCATGGAATACTAGTGATTAGAAAATGATGTACTATGGTGTTATTGGTTGCAATTCTTTCATTTCAAAATTGTAAAATGGTTGCCTTCAGTCAAAGTGTACTGTGTATATACACTATATGGCCAAAAGTTCATGGACACCTGACCATCACGCCCATATGTGCTTGCTGAACATCCCATTCCAGATTTATTCCCTGTTTTGCTGTTATAGTAACCTCCACTAATCAGGGAAGGCTTTCCACTAGATTATGGAGCGTGGCTGTGGGAATTTGCTCATTCAGCCACAGGAGCACTAGTGAGGTCAGGCACTGATTTCGGGGCGAGGAGGCCTGGGGTGCAGTCGGCGTTCCAGGGCATTGTTGTGCTGGAACATGTTTGGGCCTCATAGTTCCAGTGAAGGGAAAGTGTAATGCTACAGCATACAAAGACATTCTATACAATTGTGTGCTTCTACCTTTGCGGCAACAGTTTCGGGGAGGCCCAAATATGGGTATGATGGTCAGTTGTCAACATACCTTTGGCCATATAATGTATACTGTATATTAATCATTAAATCAAAATGTCTTCATTTGACAGTCGAGTTTAAATGGTTTACTGTAATTAACTATCTTTACCAGAAAACAATCAGAAGATGTTTTGATATCATTTTGATCAAAACCGAGACATCAACATTGGGTTTTGATCACATTTCCATGATTTGAATGCTGAGGACTCCATATAATACCACTTGAACTGAATGGTGCTGATCCCAAAATGTTGGCACCCATGAAAGAAGTTGAGCTCTTCTACTTCCCATCTATCCATCCATCCATCCATCCATTTTTCTGTACCACTTGTCCTACGCAGGGTCACGGGGGAGCCTCGAGCCTATCCCAGGGGACTCGGGGCACATTGCAGGGCACAATTGCACACACAGTCATCCATATACTTTCCTAGGCATTGGATCAGCTGTAGGTTCATCACTGTGTAAAACTGATTGATGTACAGTAATGATTAGCATTTAAGATTAATTACTTTACTGATTACAATGTATAAATGATTATTAATTCACAATAAAGGAACTTTCTTTTGTAAATCTCCCATTCACAGAATCTACCTGTTGCATTGCATCTGTACTGTATTTTGTACAAAGTGGTACAGATGTTTTCTTTTAACTTAAACGTCAAGACATGCTGTTTTTTTTTTTTAACATCATGTAAACCGCTAGAATTATCACATGCTTTCCTTAACATAATATTCACTTCATATGTATACTGTATATTCATTTTAATTCTATTCTAAGTTATACAAATTGTTTATCCCAAACTGACAATTATGGCAGCAGGTTTAAAAATTAAAGACTCAACATTATGCTGTTGTTTTAATTACAGTTATGAATAAGAATATGTCTATATGTACATACACTCACCAGCCACTTTATCAGGAAGAGCTGTACATCTGATCATTCATTCAATTATCCAATCAGCCAATCAGGTGGCAGCAGTCCAGTGAGAAGCAGTTCTGTTCTGGACGCCTTGTTGTTGAGAGAGGTCAGAGGAGAATGACCAGACTGGTTTGAGCTGAGAGGAAGGCTACAGTAACTCAAATAACCACTCTTTACAACTGTGGTGAGCAGAAAAGCATCTCAGAATGCACAACTGCTTAAACCTTGAGGTGGATGGGCTACAACAGCAAAAGACCTCATCGGGTATCACTCCCATCAGCCAAGAACAAGAAACTGAGGCTACAGTGGCCCATATATAGTACTGTAACTGGTTGAAGATTCAAAAAAGATTTGAATAGATAGATAGAGAAAGATGGGTATGTAGATAGAGAGAGAATGAGAGAGAAGAGGACAGAAGAGGGTTTTTTTTTTTTGGCCAGAGATCTAATGGTACAAAATAGGATATAGCCTACATGAAGATGAAGGTATATTGGGAGATTACATTATTACTTCCATATATGCTGCACATTTATACGATTCAGTTCAATATGTGGATCCCATAAAGTTCTTTTAGAGTTTCAAAGTCAGCTTGGTTTCATCAGTCATTGCTTCCAGATGCTCTGATGGACATCAGTTTGACCTCCATATGTCTGACAGGCTTGAATCATTGCAATGCCATGCTGCACATTTCCAGAAGATGTCAGTATAAACCAATCTTTTTAATTCTCCAACTCTGTGTTTAGATTGAGTGAGCATCCTCACTCACTTTCAGTAAGTGGTAGGTGGTGGGAACCTGGACCCAGAGAGCACCCACAAGGACACGGGGGGACGGTGCACAGAAACTCCACACACACAGTCACCCGAGTTCAGAATTGAACCCGGGACCCTGAAACTGTGAAGCGCCAATGCTACCCACTGTGTCTCTGTGCTGAGCTGTAACAAAATACCGAATACTACTGCAGAAAGAATATCTGCTAATCCTCCACACACACACAATAGAATATTGTTATCAGAAATTGATATATTTAAACATTGTTTTTCTTTCAACCACAAGGACATTTTCTCAACCCGGATCTGTTTGTCCAGGATCTTACTGTGTGATTAATGGAGGAATATAAATCTTCATAAACAAATGTTAAGTGCTATACAAATAAAACTGAACTGAATTGAATTGAACTGTTTAACTCTTCAATATTCCTGTGAATCCTTTTCAAACAGGGTATTTACTTAAGTCTGACACCTGACCCAACTCTACGCTTCACTCCTCTGAAGCCAAACAGTGGAAGGAAGATTGTGAAGTGGTTATGATGTAATAAAACTAGGGTTTAGAGTTAACGTTATGTTATAGCTAGCGATGGAAAATCCATCTTTTCGGTGAGACCAAGCTCGCCAGAAAGATTCGACTCATTCGGCTCCCAAATGTCTCATTGCTGTTTTGTGATATTTTGTTCAATGCTTGTTCTTCTAATTAGAAAAATAACATTAATTAGCAATGCATTTTTTTTTTAAATCTAGTTTTAAATATGTTAACTTAGAACCAGCTACTTTGTGCTTTGACAAATAGGTGTACAGTAAGCTTCTATGCATTAATGCTTTTAATATCTGGTTGCAAATATGTGCTTCATTAAGAAGATTGCCCTTGACATTGCTTGCATCCAAAAAAAAAAAAAAAAAAAAAAAATCAAACAGCACATACATCTCCACCAGGCCGAGAAATTCAGCTGCATGATGTCCTGTAAAGTTTTTTGGAACTTTGTTTTGTTTTTTTTTGTTTTTTTTAAAGCCGCATCGGCATCCTCAGATGAATGAGTAGGCATATTTGCGGTTATCTTGATGTGGCATTTCGGTGTGTCTGGTTTGCTTGTTTGGATTAAAGGCTAAAGAAGATCCTATGCTGTGGAAAACATTCAGGGTTGTGTGTACTTGACAATATATACACAAAATTGCACAAACACAAATATTCAGAACTACTAATAATTTTAGTAAGCCAACTGTTTTATTGATTAGCTTGCCTGTTTAGTTTTGTTTATTTCTGATATGTGCACGTTTCATATGTCCTCAGCATCCATTCATGTCAGAACCTGGAAACAAAATTATGCCAGTTTATTCTAAGTAGTGTAGAAAACACTCTTAGAAAAAAGGGTTAATGGTTTTAGCTCTCAAAAAGCATTCTACTACTTGGTTCAGTATAGAACTTTTTAAAGGTTCCCATAGAAGGACAAACAGAAGAATCCAAATACATAAATAATTTAACCTGTATTTCCAAGTGTGTACAACTGAGCCCTACTACTACTAGTACTACTACTACTACTAATAATAATAAAAATAATGTACATCATCATTATTATTATCATTAGAAGAGATGCACAGTAAGATCAGCATCGTTATCATTACTACCATCATCACCTTGAATCTCATTATCATCATCATCAACAATGTAATCCTTCTCTTCCTCAACATCGTCATCACCATCACTATCATTACCATCATCACTGCCATTAACATCATCATCATCAATGTAATCCTTCTCCTCCTCAACATCATTGTCATCACCATCATCATCATCAGTGTAATCCTTCTCCTCCTCATCATCATTATCGTCATCATCATCACTGTCATTACCATCATCACTGCCATCATCATCATCATCAATGTAATCCTTCTCCTCCTCATCATCATTATCGTCATCACCATCACTGTCATTACCATCACCACTGCCATCATCATCACCATCATCATCATCAATGTAATCCTTCTCCTCCTCAACATCATTGTCAATCCACGTCACCATCATTACCATCATCACTGCCATCATCAGTATCATCATCATCAACAATGTAATCCTTCTCCTCCTCAACATCATTATCGTCATCACCGTCACCATCATTACCATCACCACTGCCATCATCATCATCATCAATGTAATCCTTCTCCTCCTCAACATCATTATCGTCATCACCATCACTGTCATTACCATCACCACTGCCATCATCATCATCATCAATGTAATCCTTCTCCTCCTCATCATCATTATCGTCATCACCATCTCTGTCATTACCATCACCACTGCCATCATCATCATCATCATCATCAATGTAATCCTTCTCCTCCTCAACATCATTGTCATCACCGTCATCATCATCATCATCATCATCAATGTAATCCTTCTCCTCCTCAACATCATTATCATCATCATCGTCACCATCATCACCATCATCACTGCCATCACCATCATCAATGTAATACTTCTCCTCCTCAACATCATTAGCATCATCACCGTCACCATCATTACCATCATCACTGCCATCATCATCATCATCAATATAATCCTTCTCCTCCTCATCATCATTATCGTCATCACCATCACTGTCATTACCATCACCACTGCCATCATCATCATCATCATCATCATCAATGTATAATCCTTCTCCTCCTCAACATCATTATCATCATCACCGTCACCATCATCACCATCATCACTGCCATCATCATCATCATCAACAACGTAATCCTTCTCTTCCTCAACATCATCATCACCATCATTACCATCATCATCATCATCATCATCATCAATGTAATCCTTCTCCTCCTCAACATCATTGTCAATCCACGTCACCATCATTACCATCATCACT
>CM075019.1:16707955-16820788 GCA_037576675.1 Pangasius sanitwongsei | reverse complement strand
CAATCCACGTCACCATCATTACCATCATCACTGCCATTATCATCATCAGTGCAATCCTTCTCCTCCTCAACATCATTGTCAATCCACGTCACCATCATTACCATCATCACTGCCATTATCATCATCAGTGCAATCCTTCTCCTCCTCAACATCATTGTCAATCCACGTCACCATCATTACCATCATCACTGCCATTATCATCATCAGTGCAATCCTTCTCCTCCTCAACATCATTGTCAATCCACGTCACCATCATTACCATCATCACTGCCATTATCATCATCAGTGCAATCCTTCTCCTCCTCAACATCATTGTCAATCCACGTCACCATCATTACCATCATCACTGCCATTATCATCATCAGTGCAATCCTTCTCCTCCTCAACATCATTATCTTCATCACCGTCACCATCATCATCATCAGTGTAATTCTTCTCCTCCTCATCATCACAACACAAATATCACCATCACCATCATTACCATCATCACTGCCATCATCATCACTGTCGTCATCATCACCATCATCATCCTCGTTGTTGTATGCATCACCATCTTCATTACAGATAAGATTGTCATCATTAGAGGAAAACATCTTTATCATCATCAACATCATCATATTAGTTGCACAATGCATACATATGCATCTTCATCATCATCATTATCATTAGAGGAAATGCACTGATATGGATCTGAAAGTCCGCTCTCATCCAAGTCCTTTCTTTAATCATCTTACCTTAAACAACACAGAGTACCTCGATAATTTAGATCAAGGTTTTAACCTTGCTTATCCTCTTTCAGATAAGAAGACACCTAAACCAAAAATATCTTTTCAATTCATACTTCTTGAGTAGCATAAACCTAACAGGAGCACAGTTAAGTAAAATAATGCTGTGTGCACTACCTCAGCTATGTTTACTTGCTTTGAGGGTTAATCAGTGACAGATTATTCAGTGAGTGTTTGCTTATATAACGTTTCCTAAATAATCCACCAATCAAATAGCTGGATTGGTTTAGACACGCCCCTCTTATTATAACATGCTTATATGATAATAAGAGGGGCGTGTCCAGACGACGCCAGCTATTAGACTGGGGAGGAGCTTAAGAAATGAATGAGCAAATCAGGAAACAGGTAAATGTCATAAACATGTAAAACTGAAGGAATAGGATACTATAACGTTTATTATTATTATTATTATTATTATTATTGTTTATTTATTTATTTTTATTGACTGTTTATTGAGACAAGAAATACTTTAAAATATTAACTCACTCTATAATACATTATCATATATATATATATATATATATATATATATATATATATATATAATACAATCAATAGGATAGTAAAGTTGTTATGCAGCTGTTTTAATGTGTGTATGTACATATATACATACATATATACATATATATATATATATATATATATATATATAATATATTATAACTAGCTCATATTTATATACTTAATCTAGTTAGTAGCTATAGCTAGTATTTCTGAGGATACACAAACATGTAACAAACAAAACACTTGGCCCTTTAATTGCCCTCCATATCAGACACAAGAAACAGGACAGCCTTGTTTCCTACCCATATTCCGCCAAATCCCGCTTCCTTCGCCACGATTGGTTAATGTTCCATCTCTTTAGCTCGGATTGGCTAATAGTTCGTCCTAACCGCGGGATTGTAAAACCATTAACCAATCCTAGTCCAGGAGGCGGGGTTGTCATAATACGGGTGGGGAAAAGACCATCACTGACAACGCCGTCCTCCAATAGGACCTAACGAGGGAAAAGTAGTAAATCGTAGCGTTTACTCGTCCTAAGAAGGTTTAAAAACTTCAAGCAGCTACAGCAATGGAGAGGAACCGTGTCAAAATGCCTGTCTGACATTAAAAGACATATAAGGTAAGATTTTATTTCAGTATTCGTGCTCAGGGTTCAGTGTAAAGCGGGCTGAAAGCTAGCTGTGAGGTAAGTGGTAGCGAAAGTGAGGAGGAAAAGTTTTGGCTCCCGGGGGAACAAACACTCAGCCTGGTGCCTCCTGAACACTGCGTCCTACTAAACTAAAGGGGTTTTTACTGTCATTGTCTTGCTCTTTTTTCTTTCCCCCACTTTTGGTAAACAAATACCTGAGTGTCGTTTTGTTGTTGTTTTTGTCGTCGTCGTTGTTGTTGTTTGGGAAGCAGTTACACATTCCAGCAGAGACAGAGCTCATCTTTATATCACTCAGGCTAGAAAACCCCATAAACCCTAATGTTAACTGCAGCTATATAATAGCGTCCTCTAAATTTAGTAAAGTTTTATAACCTTTTTAATACATTAAAATATATTATCCAGTGCGAGAATGTTGGAACGTGATACAGTGCGTAATGTTTTTCTCGTCAGTCTATAATATGGCCACCTTCACTTACAGAGAAATGCAGTCTGAGGGGAAATATTATCTAAAGTAGGAGATTTGTTTGCTTGTTTGTTTGCTTGTTTGTTTGTTTGTTTGCTTGCTTGCTTGTTTATTTGTTTGTTTACATTTCCAAACTCTAGTCAGTCATTCTTGCTTTTACAAAACAGAAATATATCTAAAATGAACAGACCTGCAGTATGTTACTACACTAAACAGATGCAATAATAATAATAATAATAATAATAATAATAATTATTATTATTATTATTATTATTATTATTATTATTATTATTATCAGCAATATTCTGCTAATCTACTTTACTTGTTGATTGTATGCTCCATGTTCTTTCTTTCTTTCTTTCTTTCTTTCTTTTGCATCCTTATTTAAATCAACACATGGAAACAATACTATTTTAGAAAAAGGTTCCATCAAACCACGCTGATTGCTTGCTGGATGTTTCCTGGGTCTGGAGTTGCAGTTTGGGTCATGTACAGAGATGTTCACATGCTTTTTATTTTATTTATTTGCTTATTTTTAAAGTAAGCTTGGATTCAGGCTAGTTTGCTGGAATATAAAATGATTTCAGCATTCGAAATTTTGCATGCTGAGTACGTGCAGTCATCTGGGAGGAATGATCTTTACATTTGCTAATATGATAATAGCATATTTCAGATTTAAAAAAAAAAAAAGAGCAATAAGAGGTCAGGAGAGGTGCTTGCGTTTGTGTGAGATCTATGTGAGATGTTTTTTTTTTTTTTTTTTTTCATGCAGTTTATTAGTTAACAACCGACCATCCATACATAATTAACATTAATGAATTATCAGTTCATAGGAGATGCTTTACCGTCCTTTACCTCCCCCTCCTTCTGACCCTGACCCTGACCCTGACCCTGAGTTTCATTCACGTCACAGCCGAGCTAGAAATGGGCCTAGTTGTTTTTCCAAAATAAATTAATAATTAAATGCAAAAAGTATCGCTGGGTGGCTGTGCCAAGTTTCTAAAGCAAGATTCTCTAGAAAGCTAGAACTCTTTACCATCCAAAGAACCTGTGAGGAACTATTTTTCTAAGAGTGTAGACTATAAAATTCCACTCCACTCCATGCAGTTTCACTGCATCACATTTTATTCTATTCCATTCCACCATTCAGTTCCATTCCATCCCATCCTTTTTCATTCCATTCCACCATTCAGTTCCATTCCATCCCATCCTTTTTCATTCCATTCCACCATTCAGTTCCATTTTTTCCCCTTCAATTCAATTCCATGCCATTCCATGGCATGTTTTCCATTCCATTTCATTCCATTCTATTTCACCGTTCAGCTCCATGACATCCTTTTCCATCCTGTTCCATTCCATTCCACCAGTTAGTTCCATGGCATTCGATTCAAGTCTATTCCATTCCATTCCATCAGTTAGTTCCATTCCATTCCATTCCACCAGTTAGTTCCATTCCATTCCATTCCACCAGTTAGTTCCATTCCCTTCCATTCCATTCCACCAGTTAGTTCCATTCCATTCCATTCCACCAGTTAGTTCCATTCCATTCCACCAGTTAGTTCCATTCCATTCCACCAGTTAGTTCCATTCCATTCCATTCCACCAGTTAGTTCCGTTCCATTCCATTCCATTCCATTCCACCAGTTAGTTCCATTCCATTCCATTCCACCAGTTAGTTCCATTCCATTCCACCAGTTAGTTCCATTCCATTCCACCAGTTAGTTCCGTTCCATTCCATTCCATTCCACCAGTTAGTTCCATTCCACCAGTTAGTTCCGTTCCATTCCATTCCATTCCACCAGTTAGTTCCATTCCACCAGTTAGTTCCGTTCCATTCCATTCCATTCCACCAGTTAGTTCCGTTCCATTCCATTCCATTCCACCAGTTAGTTCCATTCCATTCCATTCCACCAGTTAGTTCCATACCATTCTACCAGTTAGTTCCATGGCATTCCATTCCAGTCTATTCTACCCATTCCATACCATTCCACCAGTTAGTTCCATTCCATTCCATTCCATTCCACCAGTTAGTTCCATTCCATTCCATTCCATTCCACCAGTTAGTTCCATGGCATTCCATTCCACCAGTTAGTTCCATGGCATTCTTTTCCATTTCATTCCATTCAGTGGCATCATTTTCCATGCCATTCAATTAAATTCCATTCCATTCCTTGGCTTTTTTTTTTCCCATTCCATTTTACCATTCAGTTCCAGTGGATTCTTTTCCATTCCATTCCAACTCATTCCATTCTATTCCATTCCATTCTATGCCACCAGTTAGTTTCATGGCATTCTTTTCCATTCCAATAAGAAAAAAAAAAAAAGCTGGAAGCTGTGTGGTCTGCATGTGGACTGAAATCAGAGCCATGCCCTCATCGGCAGCTTTGTTTACATCTCCCCTGCAGTATTTTTCTCTGCTTTACCTGCATAAGGGCCCTTGTGCCAACAGCCACACTACAATTACTGCACCTCTTAGTGTGGGATTTACACAGAGGGGGATTGTTTTGGACCTTTCAGCCTTCGGCAGGAACAGAACATTTAAATCCCGTAATCTCTCGAAGAGCTTTGGGACTGCTTGTGCTCGAGTCTTTGCTTCTTTGAGAACCCCAAAGTCTTTGTTTCAGTTTGTCTGAGCACTTGGTTCATTCATGTCAGGCTTTTGTTTCATTTCTGAGCACACTGGAGCTGCGTTCTCAAGGAGCAGCTAGAAAATATATACACAGGAAAGATGTATCCAGATGTGCATTCCTCTGCTCTAAAGTGGATGGCTCACGGTCCATAGCACAGGACGGAATGCAAACACGAGGTTTTTCTGGGTTTTGAGAGACACTGAATATGAGAGAAACATTCCTGCTCATTAAGAAACAAAATAGTATCCTGCTTATGGTTTGATATGTTGTAGTCCGAACTTTTCTCTTTTTTCATTCACTGTTTGAGAACAGAATCTTCGTCAGTTTACCGACTCGCCAAATCCAATTTTCTCATACACTGAACACATTCGTTCCCAGCTCATATTTCAGCATGCTTTTTGGAATGGCTGTAATCAGTTTTAAATTAAACTCGGTTGTGCTGTCCTCTGTCAGGCTTTGTTTAAGGGAAAAAGTGAATTCTGCTGCCAAGTTAGAGCCATGCTGCGCTCTGAGCACCTCCATGATTAAAATTGCATGAGGCCCAAGATGGGATTTAAACCACAGCTGTAGTGCTGTTGAGGAAATCAGTTTCAAATTCATATTAAGCCTTCTTTTTTTTTCTTTTTTTTTCTTTTTTTTATTTTCTATGTGTCTTCACCAGTCATTACATTATTGCACAGCTTCTTCCAAAAATGAGTTTTGATGAACATTCTGAAAAATTATCACCAGAATCTAGGCGTCATTAAGACACTCTAAAACAGTGCAACCGCGTTAGGACTTTGTTTAGTGGAAGTGTCATAGACTTCCCAGTGCGAACGAGTAATTAAGATGTCCAGTTGCCTGGTGAGTTCTCAGGATATGATGGTGCCAAACCGCATGGAAAGAGAGATTTGCTGTAATGTTATCAGCTTCATTACAGATCCAGAATATCTGCACAGCAACGTGAGCTCTGCTGAATCTTTATATGGTGCACCAGATTCACAGTTCTGTCTTCTCTCAGAAAATCATAAAGGCTGATTTTAATCCAAATATAGATGTCCACATGATTTTTTTTTTTTTTTTTTTTTTTTTTTTTTTAAGTAAGCTTGGATTTAGGCTAGTTTGCTGCAATATAGGATCATTTCAGCATTTGAAATTTTGGATGTGCATGCTGTCATCTGGGAGGAATGACCTTTAAATTTTGTAATATGATAATACCATATTTCAGATAGGGAAAAAAAACAGTTTAAAAAAAAAAAAAGCACAAAAAGAGGTCAGTTGTATATCATATACAATGTTGTCTATCACAGAATTAAATTATACATGCAACCTGCGATATTACATAAAGCTCTGCCAAGAGAGTAATACACTTTCCATGTAAAGGAAATCTAATTCTTGCCAATATTTCCGCTCTGTAATTAGCAGCCAGCAAGTGCCGTAAATATATCTGGCATTTCTGCATCTTCTAATTCTAGTACACTGGTTGACATGAGTACATTTTTTTTTTTTTTTTTTTTTTAAATAAAAAAAAGTCCTCTTTTTTTCGGGATAGATTGCATGCATCTATGCACAAGTAGCAAGATTTCAGGCCCAAAAACAAAAAACACTATAGATCAGAATTTAAATATCTTTTAATTGGCCTGACCAGTTTTTTTTTTTTTTTTTGTTGACATTGGTTCTCCTCTGCCCACAATATAAAAGAGAATAAACGAAGCACACTTATGTGGCTTTGCGAGGGTTGATAGAGTACACTGTGGTTAGCGGTGAAGTACTGTATGAATAACTTGGCCTCACCGTTCACTGGCAAGATGCCTCTCCTTGTTTAAAGTGTCTAAATTCCCTTCTTGCAATTGTAAGGTTGAAATTGTGTTATCTTGGTCCAGCTTGTTGTCACAGGATTTTAGAGTGTGAAACACAGCACAGGTTTCTCGGCTGCCTGGAAGGTGCTCTTTTAAAGAGCAGGCGATCGTGATCTTCATTTTCCTGTCCTCATGACCCGTCATAACTTTTTTTTTAATAGACTAAGTCCAAATAGTTCATTTCTGTGAGCAGACATTGTGCATAGTGTTTTCCATTGTGTCGCATATCTGACTTGGCTGCGTTCAGGTAGTTCTTCGGCCAAATCTGAGCAAACCAACCAGCATCCATTAAAAGCACACACCCTTTGTTTTCCCTTGAGAGCTATTTGTAAGAGAAGGCAGTCTTATATTTGCATGCCTTCGCTGAGACCATTTTGGCATCCCCTTTGATCAAGTCAAAGCCTTTTTTATCTCCAACAGATCTCTCTTCCCAACTACAGCCGCAAAAGGAGCCACGGGCAACCGTAATCCCTTTGGGAATAGAACACACCAAAGTGTGGATTGCACAGCCTAAGAATAAGACCAGGCTGGTAACGGTGGAAACGCTCAAACATTGCCGTGTTTGCAGGCTACGGAGCTGTGCAGTGCTGGTGGCTGGAAGCCAGCATGCTCTAGACGTGTCTGGGGCTGAAGCTGCACATGAGCTGTGCATGTTGGAACAGTGGTAATAAAATACTCATTCGCTTCCCAGCAGCTATGACTCATGGGGGCCAGCGTACTTTATCTTCTGGAGAGAGCGTTCCACTGTTTGGGAATTGTAGGCCGAGGAACGGCACACACCTACAAGCTTTGACGCGAGCTCACTGACTTCTGAATGGATCAAGGCTCGTACATGGAAAACACAGAGTTTTACAACCAGAGGCTGTTTTTTTTCTGTGTTATTGTCGCTGTGACAAGCTGAGGATGTTGCACCAGTTTCTGACCTTTTTCAATCCATTCTAGAGCATTTTCTCTCCATGAGTCATATGGCTCTGAGCTGAAATCGAACCCATATTTCTTGTGCCACTCGCTTTACAAAAGCAAAAGACTGTCTCGAAAAGCTCCACGGATGTGCTCATTGCTAGCGGGCTCAGCGCCATCTGACTTTGATTTACATTGCTAGTTTGTGCAAAAGACATGTTTGCGTTGTGGACTTCAGTGCTGTCCATGATGTGGTAGCATGTTGGAGTGAGCATTGCCTCTGTAATTACACTCAGCAGTACTATGGCGCCATGTTAAATGCCAAGCAGACTGCACGAGCACTAGCGTTGTGAGTGAGGCATTTATTCAGACAACGCGAGCACCACCACTAGACGTCGGTAGGTGAGAGGTGATTATCCCAGGCCACTTGGGTCAGTGAGAGTTTTCAAGTTCGGTGTAACCATGACTCACAGCGCCATCTCCTCGTGCTTGATGCAAATCATGACTGCTCTTTTCAACGGACGAATGTTTGCATTTTCCATGAAAGGGTCTGCTGACTTTCAGATGCAACCTTGTAGCTGCAAGTTTGTAATCAAAACCGCTGCCCAAGTCTGTAACCACAGAACAAGGAAATCAATCAGTCTGGAACTAGGCTTGTGTGACATTGATTTTTCTGTGCTTGCAATTTACCATTAAAAATCACGATTAATCACTGGATTTAATCTTCCAGTACCGAAAAAAGACAGACAAATGAGCATTTCCAACATGGTCAGATTTAAGGAGGGCGTAATATTATTACCACTTGTGTAGTCTGGAACTGCCTGCTGGCAACAGCGATCGCGAACAACTGGAATGTGGATTTTTAGGTGATTCCACAGTAATGTGGACTAAACAGTACAAAAAAAAAAATTATATATATATATATATATATATATAGCATGTAATATATGTAATATAGGATATATTTGTTTTACAAATTGGTTGTCTTGGATATCCATATTGCTGAAAATTTTAACTATTAAATTAAATGTTAAATTACCTTTTTTTTTTTTTTTTTTTTTTTTTAAAAATAAATTTTGGTGGCATTTGTAATATATTCGTAATAAAAAACAGGAAGTGATCCAATCGGCATATCTAGAATGATTTGCATAGGTGTTTTGAACTCTAGGATGTTAAATGACAAGGATACTGTGTGTGTGTGTGTGTGTGTGTGTGTGTGAGTTAATATCCTAGAGTTCAGAACACCTATGCGAATCGTTCTAGATGTGTCGATTGGATCACTTCCTGTTTTTTATTGGTGAGAAAGAAGGCATTTTTTTTAAAAGGATAAATTGTACCAGCACACTCCCGTTTTAAATTGCAGAGTTACTATTCAAAATGTTTAAAGGTTGGCAGGTCTGGTTTATATTTTATAATCAGAGTAAATGTCATTGGACATTGTGGCAGTATAAAACTGTGTGTATCACACAAGCTTATCTGGGACACATTGCTACAGTTGTGCTATTTTGTTTAGCTGCGTGATGGGTAGAAAAGGTGCTCAGTCTAGTTAGTTTTGTGCACAGCTGGCTAAGGCTTCAAACGTCCTGAGAAAACTCAGTGAAGAGCTGGCATATGGTAACCATCTTGTCCTGGCCAGTGCCTAAAGGAAATAGCAGATCCAGAGATAAATCCAGGGTCTCTGGAATTGAGGGGCTGATGGCTCGGACATAGAGTACCGCTTCGCAACCTGATCCCCATGATGACAAACTGGATTCATATCAGAACATACCAAATGAACTCTGAAACACTGGCGATCCATCAAGTCCACTGAGCAATTATCCAAATACATTGTCCAAGTAAAGGCTCGGGACCATTTGACGCACATGGCAAAAGCTATAGAGCAGCCTTTTGCCTCGAGCTGTCACACCGAATATAAATATAAATCTACTTTGAGGAGAGGTGAGGACAGACCCCTATTTTCAGCCGGACTTATTCACCATCAGGACTCGCTCATCTTGCGAGCATAGTGCATAGAGGCTTTGATTGTGCCACTTCAACTGACCTACCATTTGCACACTTGTTTATTTGCTTGGCCATGTTGCAGCTTGAGCTAAATTTAATTCTGCATTTCCTCAGGGAGCAGCCTGGTGGTTGAGATGGAGTAAGAGCGAACTGTGAGGTACGTTGTCTGCGATGTGTACATTCAGCAAACCTCGAGGTCTTTCGAGGTCTTATCGGTCCTGCGTTTGCAGCCTGTTTTGCCTAAGTTATACACAGCTGTGTTGCATTCCACAAGCTAGCCTCGGTTTATGATTTAAATTCCACTTTTTCCAAGTTGCCCTGTTGAAATCCAGCCTCAACAAATCCACACATGGTATTAATTATGTATGTTATATGCAAAATGTAACCTAAGAGGACTTGGTGTTTTGACAAAAACCTTCAGCTGTCTTTACTGTTCCACTCTGTCTAAATAGTTGGCTTTCAAATTGTTTCCTAAGGCAAGTTAGTTACTGTGCACCACATAATTTCAGCATAAATCTCCCCTCCACCCCCCGTGACAACAAAACTCCAGCATTTCTTCTGGTAACGGCTAACTCTTGCCAAACCTTGCACACTTTAATTCTAGGCTCCCTTATATCCACTGTGTATTTGTGGCCTATGTGCACACCTTAAAAACAACGTTAACAGCAATAAATCGCATTTGTCCTTGTCTAACAACAGGGTTCCCTTTCTTGCACATAGAAATATTAGCTCTATTTATGTACTGTGCGTAGAAACATTATGGAGAACATTAACACTTTTTGAAAAACCCAAACGATGTGCAGTTTCTGCCGGTACTGCAAGTCAATCAGCTGTATAAGCCGTGTAATATCCGCACTGCTGGGTGGTCTTTGCTTGAGCTACAAGGAGAGAACGCTGGCTGTGCCTCCCCGTCATCTCCACGTCCTGAACTGTTTAGCAAGCTTTGCCTATCCAAACAACTGCAACGATTACTTACTCCTCTATTTTCTTTCAGTTGCTCAAAAGATCCCTGTGTGAAGATGCGTAGCTCGGTTTTTCTCTTTCTCTCTCTCTCTTTTTTTTGTCTTCTCTTTTGACCTTCTCTGGAGCCCTGTGCTGCAGGAGACTCTGGGAAACCAGCATCATGTGTTCGTCCAGTTCTTACAAGGGCATAAGGGGGGGATGAACTAATATTTTTTTTTTGTCAATGGGTTTTAAAAAATTCTCTTCCTCTTAAGAGAAGACCCAATGTTCGAAGCATTAAAGAAGTGCATTTATTCCGCATCGTTGCTGCTTCTCTTTGATCTAATTACGCAGGCTTAAAGGACCAGTTCACGCAAACAATGCGAATGTCGCTTATGATTACTGACATCTAACGTGCTTTTTGAGCTCGACTATTTTCACCTTAGGACGGATTAAAGGATTCAGACTGGAGAAAACATTTGTGCGATTCACTCAAATGAACCCAGATAGCCAGGTTTGATACGTCATACTCCGGATGTGCATGTCAGCATTATGCGACGGATTCAGCACTCGATAGCAACAGCGACGACGACATGGCGCATAGGTGTGCCTTTTACCAGGTTTAGTTATCGCGTTACTATAAGAAGTGAGAAAGCTGGCAATTGAGGATATCTTGGATTGAGTAATCTCTTAAAATTAGAATCCAATCCCAGGTAAGATTAATCCAGATTGAAGAAGGCTTAAGTGTGCTGCTTCACATGAGATCTCTAGTTTCCATGCGCAGCCAGTTGCATTACCTTTGTTTGGCTGAAACCTTTCTTTAATCTTTAATGAGTCAGTATGTATCGGAGTAACTGCAGAGATAAGAGATGATTTGGAAACGTACCGGCTGTATATTCTAGAGTCCTCTGTTTACAGAGTGCACAGTACACAAATTTGGGACGTGAGGTATATAAAATCTCAAAAGTTAATGGTGATTGCGCATAACTGCATGTACAGTTTGCCTCTCATATAAAATGTTTTTCTTAGCATGATGTCTGGTAGACTGGATGGAGACACCTTCGTACACAATGTCCTGCTGAGTGAAGCGTCAGATTTCAGGCACGCCGTTTTCTATTTGTGCGGCTCATTAAGCAGGGCGAGCTTAAGATAAAACAGCATTGATCAGTGCATCATTATGGCACCGGTCATTTCATTACCTTTCACTGATGACCTTTTGCAGGGTAATAATCCAGGGAAATGGCACAGACGTTGATTTAGTTGTTTGTCCAGAAACTCTGCGTAGGAGTGGTGCATAATAGCGATGTATGTGCCACATTGTGTCTCTCACCAAACAGTGTTTTTTTTTTTTTTTTGGTGTGCATCCATAAATGTGTCAAGTACCTTTTTCCACCGGTTTTGTAACGTGTGTGTGTGTGGACTCTGGAATGTGACAAATTAGGGATGCCATCTATTTTCAGCCCCCCCTCTACACATTTTCCCTTGTAAAAAAGGATTGTGTTGAGTGTTCCTCTATGAGTCATTGGAGGGAACTACGCTTCGACTTGCCTGGCGCGCAAAGGGTGCTAATAAAGGACTGCAGTGTGGCATGGATGAACATGTCTGGCTAAACATAGCTAAGGCATCAATTATAAAGAAAGTGGCTGTTATTTACAAATCTTTTCTTTAAAAAAAAAAAAAAAAAAAAAAAAAGGTTGTTAAAAAAAAAATGTGTGTGATATTTATAGGTTCATTCCCAAAGGGCTTCTCGTGCATTGGTGCAAGTCACCTTGACCCTCCTGGCTATTTTCAGCTGAGCCGCACCTTTCCATCTCTCCTTAAACAAACACAAGATAGCTGGCGTTAAATGCTAACAATGCTTTTTATAGCAGTAGGCGTCGGCCTCGCTGATCTTATGTCAGATGACAAAGCCTCTCTTTTGTCATGGCACTGAGAGAAAAGTCAGTTCTGTGGTCTTCAGGCATGGGCTATTAAACATCCGCAAGCTCTCCATGCTCATGCAGAGTCTGGATTTTAATGGAGACTCAGAAATCTGGCAGAGTTTGTGCATTCCTCAGCCTTTTCGGAGCTGTTTGTCCGACTCTTAGGCGGCCTCTTTCCCCCTCAGGTCTCTCCCTGCATACTCTCTCTCTTGCTCTTTCTTTTCTTCCTTGCATTGTAACGCATGGTATTTATAGGCTCCTGTTTGTGATCTTTAGCTGTTCACATAACAATAAAGGCTAAGGCCTGCTCAAGGCCGAGTTGTCCCAACACCGGCATTGTAATAATGACTTTGGACGTTGTGGACCAAACCACAGTGTATAAAAGACAGCTTGTACCAGCGCTCCGAACGCTGGTGCTGGGTAGAGAGCCATGTACTCACAGCTGCTGGCTCACTCAAGAATACACTTGGTTCAGTGATGGGACATTAGTTTGACTTTTTTTGGATGACACCGTGGTCTATTTCTGGAGACTGGCTGCCGAACATGTGGGCTGTGCGATGAGTCAGAACGCATGGTAAACTCATCCACGTGCATGCGTTCCACAGCCTGATCGGTAACACACCGCTTCACACTCATCCGGCCATTACACTCATAAATTTTCATTTCATTTTAGCATGAATATGCAGATCCTGCATCTGGCTGGCATATGGGATATAGTTGTGTGTTTCTGTGTTGCCGTGTAAAACTCTAGTTACATAACTTTCAAGAAGCATTTGGTGAAATTGTGTAATACTCTGGCCTTATAACTCCATTACTTAAATGATTAAGCCATCAATAATTATTCTACCAACACACTGTTGAATTCTTGAATCTGACTGGTCAAAAGGTGTGCGTTATTTTCGTATAACAGCAAAGGTAGTTCTGGCTGTAACATGAGCGATAGGCTAAAATGAATGCACTCGTTCTAATCCGTTATTGCTTCTATAGTAACAGCTCATACACAGGGACTCATACAAATAATCTAAGACTAATAATAAATGGATTTAAAAATGGGTTGTTGTTTAAAGCAGGTCTTATAATTATTGATGTCATGAACTGTTGTGTTAGGAGACGTTTATTATATTTAATTTATGAAAAGAGTCTTGGTTGTAAGCACTCTCGGTCTTGGTTACGCTTTCTGTTTTCTCCATTTTCTCAGTAAAATGACAGGCTGCACTTTTTGTATGTGTGTGTATGAGAGAGAGAGAGAGAGAGAGAGAGAGAGGCTGGTGAAGAGTGACTGTTTATTGCAGCTCTAACATAGGTAAGAGCAGGAACTAACTTGTCTCTCGGATGTTCCACAACATTAAATCTAACTATAAAATGTGCAACATGTCGTTCGTAATTTAAAAGTGCTGAATACATGGAGACTGTTTATATGTATGATCAGCCATAACATTAAAACCACCTGCCTAATATTGTGTAGATGCCCCTTGTGCCGCCAGAACAGCTCTGACCCGTCGTGGCATGGACTCCACAAGACCTGTGAAGGTGTGCTGTGGTATCTGGCACCAGGACATTAGCAGCAGATCCTTTAAGTCCTGTAAGTTGCGAGGTGGGGCCTCCATGGATCGGACTTGTTTTTCCAGCACACCCCACAGATGCGCGATTGGATTGAGATCTGGGGAATTTGGAGGCCAAGTCAACACCTTGAACTCTTTGTCATGTTCCTCAAACCATTCCTGAACTATTTTTTGAAGTGTGGAAGGGCGCATTAAAAATGAAAGAGGCAAATACCGCTGCCATGAATGGGTGTAGTTGGCCTGCAGCATTTTTAGGTAGGTGGTGTGTCAAAGTAATATCCACATGAATGCCAGGACCCAAGGTTTCCCAGCAGAACATTGCCCAGAGCATCACACTGCCTCTGCCGGCTGCATCCTGGTGCCGTCTCTTCCCCAGGTAAGCGACGCACATGCACCCGGCTGCCAACATGATATAAAAGAAAACGTGATTCATCAGAAGGCCACCTTCTTCCATTGCTCCATGGTCCAGTTCTGATGCTCACGTGCCCATTGTAGGTGCTTTCGGCGGTGGACAGAGGTCAGCATGGGCACTCTGACCATACACAGCAAGCCGCGATGCACTGTGTGTTCTGACACCTTTCTATCATAGACAGCATTAACTTTTTCAGCAACTTGTGCTACAGTAGCTCTTCTGTGCGATCAGACCAGACGGACTAGCCTTCGCTTCCCATGCGCATCAGTGAGCCTTGGGCCCATGACCCTGTCGCTGGTTCACCGGTTGTCCCTCCTTGGACCACTTTTGGTAGGTACTAATCACTGCATACCGGGAACACCCCACAAGACCTGCTGTTTTAGAGATGCTCTCACCCAGTCGTCTAGCCATCACAATTTGGCCCTTGTCCAAGTTGCTCAGATCCTTATGCTTGCCCATTTTTCCTGCTTCCAACACATCAACTTTGAGAACTGACTGTTCACTTGCTGCCTAATGTATCCCACCCCTCGACAGATGCTTTTGTAACAAGACAATCAATGTAATTCACTTCACCCGTCAGGGCTTTTAATGATATGGCTGATCAGTGTATATTGCCTGAACTAGGGGTGGGCAATATTTTACACACACACCGGTTCCTAAATGTAAATATATAGTGAAACAATAGTGTTGCATTTAAAAAAAAAAAAAAAAATTAAAAAATGAGTTCAATAAAATGATTGTTTTTCTTTTTTTAATGTCTACAAAATTAAATGGGGAATTTTTACAAATCTGTAAAAAAAAAATTTAAACATTTTAACATTCAAAACAGTAGAAATCTTCCAAAGTTTGTAATTATTATTTAAATAAATGTAAATAAAATGTGTAAAGTTATCACAATACACGACATCTCAAAAGTGTATTATGACATAATTTATCAGGATTTTGATATTGTATCTTCAAATTGCCAGTCCTAGTTTGAACCCTGTTGGATTTACAGCTTTTTATACATGTTCTTTTTCTTCTTTTTCTTTTCTTTTTTTTTTTTTTTTTAAATTTCATAAGACCAAGAGTAATCCGGATAATTGGCTGCTTACTTGTTTCTTGGACGGTTGTCTTATTGCATTACTCCAATGACCTACAGACATCACTGCAGTTTATTTTCATTGCAAAGCTGCTGGCCCTGTTAGTAATGTGGCGATAATGTCAATGTGTAAAATTATAAACAAATCAAGAACATAAGCTTACGCAGACTTGCGCAAAATACGCAGCCGTGTGCCCAGACTGGGCCGAGTGTATTTAATAGCTGTTCCAGTGACCTTGTACTGCAGCAGTGCTTGATGGGTGATATTAATTTGTCAACCTACCTCACCATTGCCAGAAGCACTTTTCAGCACCTTGATGTGTTTGTGCATACACACTGCTGCCCCAAAGACAAATAATGCTTTCGGACCACTGCGTCCTCCCGTCGCTGTATCCTCACTCACAATGAGCTTAATGTTAGAAGACTGAGGAGAGGCGAAACCTAATAAACTGTCTCCTGCCTTGTTTTTATCTAAGGATTAACAGAGCCATGTTTGCCTTCTCCAGCTGTGTTTCATGGCTTTAACGAGCTTAGCAGTCACTGGAAAGGTCTCTGACATTTTGATTACAGGGTCCAAATGTTTGCATCAGCTATCTGGTACTTCTTTAATACGGTTTACCCAATTAGTTTTTTTTTTTTTTTCCCCCAAATCTTCACAAATATGCTTTGTGGCCTGGGAAAATGTTTTCTATATAATCCTGAAAGCTTTCCTGAAATGAAATACGTTTTCACTGCATCTTAACCACAAGTAAAAAGTTTCAGGGTTTAAAGTCTGGTTATCCCTGAAAGTGAAAAGGGAGAAGTTTGCGTTTAAAGATTCCACTCCACCTGCGGTGCAGGAGCATCGTGAACATTCTGACATCCGGCGCTTGCTTACACATCGTTTTTGCTTTGGCACACAGCTTTCCAACAACTCGATCAAATGATCACATTCAGTGTGCGAGGAAATCACACACAGCCAGCAAGGTTTTAGAGATCTTTACGCAGATTGACTGATGTACTTACTTATAGACCTTTTTTTTTTTTTTTTAAATACCATTTGTGTTTAAACTGACTCCTTACTCAACATATGTGCAGAAAGCCTATGCAAGATTAAAAAATAAATAAAAAATATTTCCACGTTTTCACATGTTTCCTTAGCGCTTTTGCCAGATCCTAATTTTCTGGCTTTTTCCCCTCCGTTTGCCAGAATCTAGTTGTAAAGTCAGTTCTAACTGAACTGAAAGCAGTAGGTACAGCAATGCATCTATAATGTATGCTTGTGAGATTGTGTGCAGTAAGCCATCGTCCTGTCGTGCCCCCTAACTATTCATTGACGACAATATCACCCCTGGCTCTGAGGGGGAAAGAAGGGGGATGTGGCCATACATACGTACCATGTGTCGTACGTATATGTACCATTACGTCGTTGCGCTGGAAAAAAAGCTGGTCAGCCATCAGCCGTAGATGCTAGTCACTAGCATTGGTATTTCTTCAGTGGTTTTTGTTTTGTTTTGTTTTGTTAATTACCCATTAACGAGGTCAAGAATTCTTGCAAAACTGCAGTCTAGACTGTAAATAAACCTATCGAGTTATTAGCTGTAACTTAGCTCATTATAAAATGAGAGAAAATGAGAGATACTTATTGAATTCTTGTGTAGTGAAATAGCCCTGATAAAGAACACATTGTTTCAGTTTCCTAATTTAAACTGTTTTACGAGTGAAGACATTCACGACTTTATCTGTTTGGCAAGCACGGAAAAGGGAAGTTAAGTCAGACAACAGACTATTAAGCTTCTTACAGGAATACCAAATAGGTGAAAAGGAAACGCATATTACGAGATACAGCGCAGGTTATTTTTGTCAGTCTTAAAGCTGCAGACACCCTCGCAATTGTTGGGATCTACTGTCGTTTGCTCATCCCAAGCCTGCTGTAATGGACTATATCAGGTATATCAGGTGTTAGTGTACAGCCCTGTGATGGACTGAGTGTATGCTGGATATCCAGGGTGTCTTTCCAACCTGAGAGGGAGGTGAAATCAGCAAGGCAATGATACTTAAAGACCAAATACAATACAATAATAAAAAAATATTCATCATTATGCACGTGTAGTTACAACATGTAGTAGTTTCTAGCTTGGCTACTGGTAGGTTTCTGGTTCCCCAGAAGCATTAACAGCTAGAAGATCAGCTCTCGCTGCTGTGTTGTGGCTGATAGCGGGTACAGTGGACTGTTTGTCAGGTTTCTGAGGGTGGGAACACCTTCCTGCTAAATTCGTCAGATTCTTGAGAATGAAGAAACTGGACCTCTTTCAAATATTAGAACAGACCAAAGAGCCACTGTCCATACACTGAACTGATCTCAACAGGCTTGGCTTCCTTCCTCAGTCTGGACTTGCTTATGAGAAAAATCTCAGACACAGTGTAATATCAGAGTTTGATAAGATTCAGTGTTAGGGGTGATTGCATTCTGGGATAATGGCTTAACTAAAAATGAAAGAAAGAGCTCATTTGATGGTTGAGCTGTGCTTCGTAGTAATTTTGCTGAAATCAGTGATGGATTATAGCTTCGGCTTGCGGCTTGGAAAGCTCCAATTGTGCTGCTCTAGGCAAAGCTTTCCTCCTGCAAACTTTTCTAAAAGCACCGCTGGATTTTACATGATGAAAGTCCTGACTACTCGTGGCCTCAGGCTCAAAGCCGTCCTTATTTTTAGGTACTGGATTTAGATTTGGTGGAGTTTGGTTTAGTGTCCCACTGGATATTTTATTAGTCATGTCATATCAGGTCAGGTTTTTATGCATGTCAGGGCAAAATCACAAATCATAAATCCAGTAACTCACCCACCAGGCAAATAAAAGCTCCATGGAGAGACCCATTCCCATGTTTTGGTTGCCTGGGAATCTATTTGATTGGGCTAAAAAGTGGTAGATAACATAAGAGATGTATGGAGAGACCCCAAATCCAGTAGGCTGAAGTATTGATACAACACGCAAAGCAATACAGGGACTGATGGGAAGTTGAGTGCAAAAGTTTGCATCCCCTTAAGAAGACAAATAAATTTTTATTACACACTTAAAGTCACTAATGAGACTTTAAGTGTGTAATGTGTCATGATGTTCTTTTATGACAATTAGCAAAGATGGTCAAATAGTGTCCCTAAAGATCTAAATCATTGTTTCATCTGAAGGTTGATCACCCATTTCTAAACGCGACTTAAATCTTCTCTAATTACTTATACCCATCTTTCAACTTTACAATTTCCTCCAAGCTCTTGTGCAGCTTTTTTTTTTTTTGATTCTCTCAGTTATAATATTTACCACTGTTCTTCCTGACACGTCTTGTCAAAACTAAATACTTGGCAAATCTTTGCTTTTTTTCTTCCTGACATTCAGCCAGGTGACAGATTAACGGGGGGAAAAAGTGAATAAATGAGAGGAGAAACATAACAAGTGCGAATGCTTCCAGACAGGTGCGCTGCATGATACGATTATGTAATTAACATCCTGCATGCTCTGTGGCACGTATAAAAAAAAAAAAAATAAAAAAAAAAATCTGACCAGGCCTGGTTGACCTCAAATTTGGATAAAGATAGCAAGAGGAAAAGATCTAAGTGAATTTGAGAGCAATTGCACGAACTTCAGGCACAAAGACTGCTCAACTTGCTGTGTTTGAGCAGCAACTTTGACTAAAGTGACATCTGCATTTATATTTATGGGAAATACCATAATTACGGTGGAAATTGTGGTTGAAAACAGACATTCAATGATTATGACAGCCGTGTGTTAGTGCGATATGTAAAGCAAACAGAAGAGTGGCTGTTCTCCATGTGACTGAGAATGTCAGTGCAGGATTATTGATGGGTTTTTTTTCCCTTTAATGTCACATCTCTTGTAGTTACTAGTCGTATAATAACTGTCTTCTACTTTTGCTTTAATGTTTTGTTGCAGGATACATCCACATTCCATATTAGCTTTGTTATGGGGGATGGGGTGGACATTTGAACTCGGCTGTGCATGAAGTGTATGTAGATGGACCAGACACAGAATAGAGCCTCTTTTAAAACTAAAATGCACCATAGAGTAAATCCAGAGTTCACAGTAACTACAGACAGCTGCACTTATTAAAGTACATTAGTGGTTTAAATAGAGAGTCATGCCTGTGGTTAACACTTCAACTCTATCGGTTTCACTGAAATAATAAGATTGGGTGACTCCAGAGTTTCCGGTTAGATCCTGAGCTCGGGTTACTGACTGTGCGGAGTTTCTCACATTCTCCCTGTGTTCACATGGGTTTCCTGCAGGTTCTCCAGTTTCCTCCCACCTCACAAAAATATGCAGTTAGGTGGATTGGTTAGTCTAAATTGCCCCTGGGTGCGAGTGAGTGTGTGAGTGTGTGGGCATGGTGCCCTGCGATGAACTGGCTGTATTCTCCCACCTTGCACACAGTGTTCCCAGGATAGGCTCCAGATCCATCACAGCCCCGACTGGATAAAGCAGCTACTAATACTACTACTACTACTACTACTACCACTACCATTACTACTACCACCACTACCACTTCTACTAATACTACTGGTACCACTACCATTACTACTTCACCAACCACCACTACCACTTCTACTAATATTACTACTACCACCACTACCACTTCTGCTAGTACTACTAGTGCCACTACCATTAATACTTCACCAACCACCACTACCACTTCTACTACTATTACTACTACCACCACTACCACTTCTACTACTATTACTACTACCACCACTACCTTTTCTACCACTTCTACTAGTACTACTACCACCACTACCTTTTCTACCACTTCTACTAGTACTACTAGTGCCACTACCATTAATACTTCACCAACCACCACTACCACTTCTACTAATATTACTACTACCACCACTACCACTTCTACTACTATTACTGCTATTACTACTACCACCACTACCTTTTCTACCACTTCTACTAGTACTACTTGTGCCACTACCATTAATACTTCACCAACCACCACTACCACTTCTACTAATATTACTACTACCACCACTACCACTTCTACTACTATTACTGCTATTACTACTACCACCACTACCTTTTCTACCACTTCTACTAGTACTACTAGTGCCACTACCATTACTACCACCACCACCACCACTACTACTACCACTTCTACTAACACTACTACTACCACTGCTATTACTACTAACACCACCACTATCACTACTTCTTTTTCTTTTTCCACTTCTTCTGCTGTGTCTTCACAATGAGCGTTTGCACGTTGATATTTTGCTTGCTGGAGCATTACAGCATAATAAAGACCTTTCTTATGAGTAGCTTTAATTTGAAAGATGAAATCCAGCCATACATATGATGATAATCTGAAACTGGATGCCATGTAGTGATGAGTGAAGATATAATTCCTGTCCAACTTCCCAGTAATTTATGACTGAGAGTCAAGCTGATGGCCACAAAATCACTAAATCATCCGTGTCTGTCACTTGGCCTGGCTCCTGCTGTTGGCTAATCTTGGCAAGGCAGCATTGTGGATGGAAAGGAAAACACCATGTGTAAGGCTGGCATGGCTGATCTGGTAAACAAATATGTCTACAAAGTAAATGAGTGAATAAAGGCAGTCATGATATGTAGCAAATTGTTTGCTAATTTACATGGCATTTTATAGTGCTCTCTACTCAGGAACACTGTGCACTGTCCTTCTCACGGTGTTGAGGACGGATCTGTTTCTGGATGATTCCGTTGTGCCGCTATCAGAATCGCAGGGAACAGACGTCACAGTTTCCACTGTTTAACTTAGCATTGTTTACACATTTACAGTACGTCCTGTAACACATGGCGCACACTTTTTTTTTTTTTTTTTTTTTCTTTTTTTTTTTTAATTATTATTTTGGTACGCTGTATGGTGTACAGCGATTTTGAGTTTACTTGGCTGCATGCGTTTTGGATCTAATGTTTTTAATTGTTGCTGCTGTTATTTTGCCTATATAATCAGATAATTTAACACTAAAATCCTGGACAGCAGTGTTTTACTCGCTCTCTGGTCTTTACACTGCCTGGAACTTTTGGATTCTTCACTTCGGAGCCCCTTACGTTCATCTGTGAGCTCAAGGCTTGTAGAATTGTCATCTAAGCCACTCAATGTAATTAAGGACCCATGTGCAGACAAATCACATGTCTGTATTTTCAGGTAGAGACAGTCATTTTATTTAATATGTTCTAAAGGGAAGCAGTGGATATGTTCAGTTACATTTAGCACTGAAAAGCACAGATGTAAGTCTTATCAGTTGTAGATAAGACTATTTATACACAACAGATAAGCCACCAGACCAGGTTAAGCTGAACTGATGACACATCTCTTATTGAATTTTAGACTGTAAAAGAGGTCATAAGTGGTAGAATGTGTTTTTTTTTTTGTTTTGTTTTGTTTGGTTTTTTTTTTCCCGGTCTGTTTGTTTCCTTAGGACATGTTAAAAATACATTTGAAATTACAGATCGCTGTTTTACAAAACAAAATCTTTGGATTTGGTGGATTTTTTTTTGTTTTGTTTTGTTTTGTTTTGTTTTAGACTTGTATAAGGTTTTTGTAAGTTGCTTGTGCGGTTTCATAATTTTATGATTGATTTTTGCTTAAGCTGTATTTCACCAAATTGCTTTTTATTAAGCCACATAAAATAGTTACCTGTTACCATAGATTTATTATTAAAATACTATTGCTACTACTACTACTACTATTATTAGTATTACTGCAACTACTACTACTCCTCCTACTCCTCCTCCTACTACTACTATTAGTACTACTATTAGTAATACTACTACTACTACTACTACTATTATTAGTATTACTGCAACTACTACTACTACTCCTACTCCTCCTCCTACTACTACTATTAGTAATACTACTACTACTACTACTACTACTACTACTACTACTATTATTAGTATTACTGCAACTCCTCCTCCTCCTCCTACTACTACTACTACTATTAGTATTACTGCAACTACTACTACTACTCCTCCTACTACTACTACTGTTAGTAATACTACTCCTCCTCCTCCTACTACTATTAGTATTACTGCAACTACTACTACTACTCCTCCTCCTCCTACTACTACTACTACTACTACTACTACTATTACTATTACTGCAACTACTACTACTACTCCTCCTCCTACTACTACTATTAGTAATACTACTACTACTATTAGTACTACTGTAGCTACTCCTCCTCCTCCTCCTCCTCCTCCTACTGCAACTACTACTCCTCCTCCTCCTACTACTACTACTCCTCCTCCTCCTACTACTACTACTACTACTACTATTAGTAATACTACTACTACTACTACTACTATTAGTATTACTGCAACTCCTCCTCCTCCTCCTCCTCCTACTACTACTACTATTAGTACTGCTGATATTATTGCTATTACTGCTACTACTACTATTACTACTGTTACTATTACAACTATTATTACTGTTACTACTACTATTACTGCTATTATTTCTTCTATTGCTGCTACTGTTAGTTTAGTGGCACCCATTCTCACGTCACTGCTTAAGAACTAGCATGACATTTAGCCTGAGGGAGTGAATGGCCTTGGTCTTCCTGCAGTTAATGCAGTGGTAGTTTCCTCACAAATAATTGACCACAGACTCTTTTCTTACTTGATATACTTTAGAAACATGAAGCAATAAATACACAGCTGCAGAATTAAGTTAAGCTAAATCTGCAAAGTTAAAACTTATGCCTTAACCTTTTGAATGAACTGAACTGCCTCTTTGTTTCTCTTTGATTTTCCTTAGTAGAGGTGTTAAAAATGTTCTAGAGAAATTTCTCCGGAGGCCTGCTCAGCGTGGAGCTGTGGCGTTGCCTCTCTTGACCCTGTAACTGTGAGCTGCTTTGCTTCCCTTGTCAAATACGCAACGGAGTGATGTTTATTCTCTGTGATGCTTTTATAGAGAAAGGACAGGATAAGTACACACATCTGGTACGGATGTCATGTTTGCGTTGTCCCAGAGGCCTCCTGTCCATAATTATTGTGCCTGTTGCCTTGATGGCTGCCAGGCAGATAGAGTTTCCTCCACACCTCGGTCTGGGCCAATCTCAGAAATAATAAGGAACCTGGTTCTGGATTGCCAGCTGTTAACTGGAGCTGCATGTACTTTGACAAGTCTTATCAACTACGTTTATGATTGTGGGTTTTTTTTTTTTTTTTTTCTCTTCCCCTCAGATGCCTGGCCTAGTGTCATGCCCCAGTGGTCTAATAGTGATTGGGATCCTCACTCTATCCTGTGTCCACATCAACTCAGAGATCTTGAGCAATGAAGGTAAGAAACCCTGGACGCTATGTGTAAATACCTTGCTATTGAAGGAAAAATGTTGTTTACACTTTTCTGGCTTTGCTTACTTTAAGCACCTGCATCTCTTCTAAATAAATCTTCATAGTAAATTCTGCCAGAGCATAACCATGTCTCTAGCTTTTGATCAAACTCAAAGAACTGATATCAGCCAAGACAAGTAAAAAAAAAAAAAAAATCCTTTAAAAAATTTAATTGAACCCTAAACCTGAGGCCCAGTTATGTCGTATTTTGCACAAACAATACGCATCTGTTGTAAGAGCAATTCCCCATGCATCGTTTATGGCTCATACAAAGAGTTCAAGCTGTGTGTGTGTGTGTAAATGGCAGTATTCCTGCTGGCCCAATGAGGAGAAATGTGAGAGATGTGGTGGGCTTTTAAATGATATGCTTCTGCCAATATTCCCTGAAAGCAGACATTGAGCATGACCGTTTCTGGAGTACAGTTAGACCCAGGGTGTTGGAGGCCAGCCACTCCTCAGAGTGCATATGTGCTTATTTGCCTCTTTGTCCAGTACTTGGCACTAAATGCCTGTTATTCCACCCCTGATATAAATCCTGTGGGCTGAAGGGGCAGTAAAGGAGGGTAACATAAACAGTCTCCGTCTCTTCCAGAGTGGTGTTACAGTCTTACTGTCCGTCTGATCGTCAGTTTGCTCATTTAGGGCAAAGAGGTGCCTTTACAAACCGCATACTTTTCACATGATCTGATCCACATGGGTAATACAATAGGATCAAATCTGAGGAAGATTAATACGTTTAATTCTCTCTTGCCGTTCATCGGCAAAAGCTATCTGCTAGATTGTAAAGATTATAAAAAGTGTATTTTGATAATCGCATGTTCTTGTAGATCAACAGTAAAAATGAACAAAAGTTACTTGTAAATGTTACAAAGCACATTTATTTCCCTCTTCCCTCCGCTTATACTCACCTCGCTGTGCTAATCTAGAATACGTAACATCTAATTGTAATAATGCTACTTTTACAGCCTTTATCGTGAATTTTTTTTGTGTAGTTTCAGATGTACAGTTTGGTGCTCTGGGCTCCACCGTGACTCTGACCTGCAGAGGCTCTCACCAAGGGTACGTTCCCATCTATCACACTGTGTAGCTGCTACGTGACACAGCTTAGCCAAGTCTTCCAGTAAACACTGATAACTTCATGCTTCACACCGTGCTAGCTAAACACACAGGCCAATCTGCTGCAGCCCAATCACACTGAATCCCTTCACATGAACTCTCCAGACTCTGAAATTGGCTACAGAAAGCCACCGCTCGGACCAAATCAGTATTCTCAGTCAATACCTATAATATCCACGGGAATACTGCGGTGAAAAGGGGTTGTGCTAATTTGCCAGCTATGGGACAGGATAAGTGAAGTGATTGAGGGATTGATTGTGAGTTTTGGCAGGTCCGCGGTGGTATGGACACACAATGGGAGCTCAGTGCGGACGAGGCAGACTCACCCCTCGGACGGCTCTCTGACTCTCACCAACACCACACGCAGCATGGAGGGTAACTACAGCTGCCACGAGCCGAGAGGAGGAGTCCTTCTGCAGAGCATCACACTGCGCCTGGGCTGTGAGTGAACGCTGCACTTCACACCCAACGTTACACTCCAGCCTTTCTGATAGGAGCTACACGATTTAATCTGATCTCAAACCACCTAAAATTTCAGTTGGTACAAATGACATTTCATACATGTTTTTGCTGTTCAGGCTATCTGTCCTGACAACCTTCTTTCTTTAAACTGAATGTTGTAAAAAAAAACAAAAAAAAAAAAACAATTATTTTGCATGCCATTAAGTAAAATGCAAAAAAAGGTTTGTTTTTTTTGTACAAGTTTATGTAATATAAATTTCCATACATGTTTATTTCATGTCTTTTTCATTAGTGCGATAATAAAAACCAGTATATTTTAGATTTATAAACAGTCAATTTAAAAAATAATGAAGTGGTATAGAGAATTTTTAGTATGTCATTAAGTAAAGTAATGTAGTATGTAGCAAAAACATCATGGAGGTGAAGACAAGCCAGTGAGAGTCAAACTGGAAAGCTCTTAAATTTTCCAAGATGCTTAGAACAACTTGGCAATTTTCTTATAAAATGGATAAAACTTCTAAAACAGTGTACATAACAGAATTGATGTAGGCACTATTGATTTGATTTCATTTCACTTTTCATTTCATTATTACTGGACCTTTGTAAAGCTCTTTTTTTCCCCCCCATAAATAGAATTGTTTTACATCAGGCTTTATTGATGGCTATAGTTTAAAAGTCAGGAAATTTATTGGCGAAAAAGGAAGCACTTCAGCAATGTCCTGCTCAAACTGTGGGCCAAGGCCCCTGGAGACAATAAGTGTATGGTGGTAAAACGCAAAACACTTCCTGTAACAGGAAATCACTACACAACACAGCACTCCAGCTTCCTGTTAGGAAGGGCGAGATCGTCCACATGCAAGATCGCACGAGTTGAAGGGTTTAAGTGTTCAGCCTGTGCGCCGTTCCCAGGAAATCTACCAAAGAATCTGCCTGCTATGAGGTCATTGTGGACAGTTTGTTATGCACGTGTTTGATTAGTTGCTCGGTTGTGTCTTGCAGATGCCCCTGAATATCTGAGCGTTTCCTGTAAACTGCCAAGTCACTTCAAAATGCTGTGCACATGGACACAAAGAGTGAAGACACACTTACCCACCAAGTACATCTCCTCATACAGGTGGGGTCACGTGACAAAACTGTGTCGCACATCACACTGGTCAGAACAAGACAGAAAGTAGTGCCGTCAAGCACTGACTGTTTCACAGTATTTAAGACATAATCCATGCTGAAGTGAAATGAACGTTATTTAAAGTTACAAGCTCTCAAAGGTGCCCTGATTAACGCTAATCGGGTTTATGTCTCTCTGTGAGGAATCCGTTTATCACCCTCGTCCGTACAACCATCATGAGACACGTACATAGCTTATTGTTTTAGAATAAGGATTAATATTAACCTGGCCTATATTTTACTCCAAAACATGCTAATTAGAGCTATTTTAGCTACAATACGTGCTTATAGCTGTATATAGGTGTGGCAAATGAAGCCGGTGCTCTGTTAAAGGTGAACACTGGTAAATTGTGGTAAGGTAAATAAAAGTGAACACGCTGATCAATTCATCCAAATGCACATCTTCCTGTCTGGGGGTGCAGTGCTGTTAGGCTTTTCAGATGGTCTGCATGTACTTTTTCTTCAGCTGCTGGGTTTTAATGGAAATGATTAATGGAATGTGTTGTATCTATCGCACTACTGGACCTATTTGGAAACGTTTTTGAAAATGTTAAAACTAGTTCATGATGCGTCTTGGTAAAGTGTCTGCAAAATGGCTTTCAAACATCGTTCTGCATTTGAAAACTTCCCTTTCGACCATGTTGTTTCTGTACCTGTCAAGCTTTGTGCCAAAAATAACACCTGGGATTAGACATTTCCTGCAGTCATAAAATCACAAAGCACAGCATTTTATACTTTTTTAAAAAAAAAAAAAAAAAAAAGAAAACTCCCTGAATGCAAATGCAATAAGACAACAGTGCACAACAATATTGATCACCCCTTTTGATTATTATAGGCGATATAAGCTCCATGAACCGGGGAAGACATTTGTCTTTTTTTCCTTTTTATTTTCTGAGCTGTTTAAGCACACTTAATATTCTTCGGTGTCCATGTACATCTTAATTTATGCACTTGTGTGGCATGTGCTTTAGAATAAACTGAACTTGATGTGTGGTAGGTAGCTGATGTAGTTTTGCACTCTCTCTCGTCTCTCTCACAGTGTGGATAATAGCGGGCCAGAGCCCTGTGAACAAGAGCTAATGGATGTGAACGAGTGCACCATCAGCAACCCGGTGTTCTGGGGCAGCAAACACCTGGTGAACATCACAGAAGTGAATCCGCTTGGCTCCAAATCCACCATCGCTTACGTGGACGTCAACAGAAATTGTACGCAACATAGCAGGAAGATTAACTGACATTATTTAGCACATTAGTTAATTTGAGGAATCCATGATTGTCAGCATTAATACACCGCAAGTAACTTTTTTTTTTATATATATATATATAACAAAAGAAATAATCAAAACTTGCATTAACCAATGTTCATGCCATCCGTGTGTAAATTAAGCTGAAAATGATCAATATGAACTTTAATTCTGTGGTTGTTCAGTGGCAAAATTCAGAACTGCGGCTACGTTTGTGTGTGTGTGTGTGTGTGTGTGTGTGTGTGTGTGTGTGTGTGTGTAGTAAAGCCTGACGCTCCTGAGGAACTGATCTGCGAGCAAGTGAATGCAGAGCCCACGCAGCTGTTTGTACAGTGGAAGCCGCCCGACTCGTGGCCCTCAGATGCGTCCGTCGCCTTTCCATTGAAGTTCGAGCTGCAGTACAGACCTGTCGGCTCCAAATTCTGGTCTAAGGTGAGATTTTAAATGGCGACTTGTCCGCTTTTCCATCATCGGAAATCAACACTGAAACAAAGAAATATACTTCGTCATTAAAACAATTTTAGCAAATACAACCATAGTGAGATTAATAAAGTCTAAATCTAAAACGATATATAAAGAATAAGATACGGTGTATTTTATTGTATGAAATAATGATTAAGCACCAAACTATAATAACTTCTCACACATATTTGAAGTGGAAGGACGATTGCAAGAAGCAAGGAAGGAGTAGAGAGAAACTGATTAAACTGCTTGTATAACAATGGATTTTAACCAGATAGCACTTAGAAATAAATTAAATATCATTAAAATGACCGTCCGACTAATCCCACACAACACTATAGTACTACTCGTCTCTAATTTGCGAATGTTCTGACTTGTTAATGGAGCTGTTGGACTGTTCATTTACTGTATAACAAACAACTTAAGAGCACCTGTGAAGGCAGTGAATTGTGGCACCTCTCCTCTCACGCTCTCTTATCACACTGTGACGTGTAGCGCCCTCCAACATATCTTTCCAGCTCTCCGCTCACTTTCTCTTATCACACCTCTAACACATCTTTCCACTTCTCTTCTCACTTATCTGAGTTCCACTGACGTCCCAGAGCTTCTGATCCCTCCCCCCCCTCCCTCTCTCCCTCTCTCTCTCCCTCTCTCTCTCTCCCCCTCTCCTCTCTCTCCCTTAGACAGCTTGACCTTTATTTATTTATCTGAGGCCTGAGTGTGTGCTGAAACTGATTATAAGCTTCTGTTGGATTTTTTTCTCAGCAGCAATAGATCTGGCCTTTGCCTAGTTGGACATGAAGCACAGTCATGTGAATAATGCCGAATGTGGGGAGGAGGGGTGCTTGATGTCAGGGTGAACTACAGTTAATGTTCATTTACTGCCACTGAAAACATTTAATTAGCAATTAAATGTTGGCCTAAAATATGAAATGTTTGCATTTGAAAGGCAGCACTCATTCTTAATGTGGGTTTTGTAGTTATGAAAACAAAATAGGTTTAAACGGAAGCTAAATAAGGTGTTTATAAGGTGTATGTATTTAGAGTTTAAATGTGGAGGATGAGAAGCAACCACATTCTTGTGTCCCTGATTTGAAGCATTTTATTTTGAGCAGATGGACCTCGGTCCTTGCCGTATGTCAAAACATGGATCAGAACATAATTATTTTTGTCTGAGATCTGAAATGTGAACAGAGCTCTAACATAAAGTGACCTGCAGGAATTAGGAAAATGGGTTCTGGGTCAATAATGAAATCTTATCATGTGAGCAGTTCCTTGATGTACAGCAATTTAAGCACAGTAATGTATCACTGGGCAAACACACACACAGTATTTGAGCAAGATATAAAATTTAAATGGCTTCTTTTATGGACAAACAGACAACTACTGATTGAGTTATAACAACATGAACAGTAAGAAATAAAATAGAATGTATTTATGCAGTTATTAATGTGCACTCTGAATATGTTAATATCCGAGTATGTTAAACTATGTGTGTGTGTGTGTGTGTGTGTGTGTGTGTATGTGTGTGTGTGTGTATGGCTGTCATGTGTCCAGATGGAGACAGAGGATACAAGTATGGTGATTATGGACGCCCTGATGGGTCACTTACACCACATCAGAGTACGAGCCCAGGACGCTTTCATTAACCACAGCCAGTGGAGTGAGTGGAGTCAGGTGGTGCAGGCCCAGCCCTGGAGTGGTGAGCTACACACAGATACACACATACACAGAGATACTGAAACTCACCCAAATACACACACACACACAGACATACACAGAACTAGAGACAGACACAGAGAACGACAGAGTCAAAGACTGAGACACACACAGACACAAACAAAAACATACACAGACTGAGATACACGCAGAGACCGTGTGAGAGAGAGAGAGAGAGAGAGAGAAGCAAAGACCGAGACACACACACAAACACCAGAGAAAAACCTTCACAGATCGAGACACACACAGACACATACACAGATCCAGAAACACAGACAGACACACGGACGGATACACAAAAGCCGAGACACAGACAGAGACGAAGACAGAAGGATAGAGACATGCAGATACATACACAAAGACACAGAGACACACACATACACAGAGACATAGAAAAAGAGAGAGAGGAAAACAGAAATAAACATACAGAGAGAGAGAGACACACATGCAGACATAGACACAAATAGACTTGGAGACAGACACAGAGAGATGGACATACAGACACACAGAAAGACACACAGATGGACATGTGCACGCACAGACACACACACACACACGCACACACACACTGACAGAAGACACTGCAATAGTATTTGTTTTCTTCTTACCTAATGTAATCTTTGTTATTCAGTAAACCCGCACTCACTGATACTGACATTTGCTCAGACAACAAAGTGAGAGCTGTGGAGTGCCTCCATTGCATATAACTGCAGTTTTTACTAATACTATTCTCCTTTATTTTTGACATAGCGCCCTCTTTTGGTAGATTTCTTTTCATAAGTTTCGATATGACACAAAGAAATTTCTCATATTTCAAAGCTGTTTATAGCTCATGCCTGAGGCGTGATTCACTTTACTTGGACATTGCTGCAAATTAAGTGGTTGTGTGGTTAAAATAATAATGACCCCTATGAATATCATTTTTAAAAATCGTAAACCTTTTTCTGATTTGTAACAGATCCCTACCTCCTCAAAGTCATAACTGCATTTAAAACCCAGGCCAGCATGTAAAGGAATAAAACACTGCTGATTTGGGAGGCAAATCTGGTTCATGTGCATCGTCTGAGAATCTGTATCACATCACATCATGTGATTGATGCCTAGGACTGACAAATAAAAACCTGTATACAGATATACATACAGCTCATAGAAACAAGTGCCCATGTCACAAATACTGAAATATACATCTGTGATTTTTTCCCCCTGTTCTTTCTCATTATTTGTGTCATCTTTCACATTTCAGACCCTTCCATGATACCTGAAGCCACCACAGATAACTTTTTCGAGCCAATCTTCCCTTCTACGTTTCCAGTGAAGGCAACAGAGAAGTCTCCAGGTACGTTATTGCCATTTTCATCACAAGAATTACAGAGACCATTTCAGAGAAAAGCCGAAGTACATACTTACTTCTTTTTTTTTTTTTTTTTTTCCTTCCCTGGACCGAGCGCTTTTTTTCCATCCATGAAAGCCTTGAGGATTTGGCAGTAGAAGAGAGCACAAGTCAAGCTCAGATCGAACACGCGTTGTTAGATGTCTTTGAGATCTCATCCAGATGCTTTTTTAGGCTTTATCCAGATGTTTCTGGCCTTTGGTGTTTTGGAGGCTGGGTTTCCTCTACTCTTACTCATATCGTGCACCAATCACAACGCAGATCAGCCTTCATAAAGCAGGCCATGTGGCAGGCGCCGCCGTGACTCACTCAGCCTTAATGAGCTAATCGTTTCCAGATTTCAAATGTTCTGATTCCGCTAGCGTACACAGCACTGCTCACAGAGTTACAGGAGACCTCCCCAATCAGAATAAAACTCTTGTCTGAGAAACCTGGAGTTTTGTGTTTGGTTTTGTAGGGAACTCGAAATAAAAATACCATCAAAAAAATTTGATTTTTGCAGCAGCCTTGCAAACAGTTTTCACTCTCCTGAATTTTATCTTTATTTGTATACACAATCTATGCTCAGTTACTATGTGCTGGACTTTATACGCAATTATACCATAGCGTTGTTGAATTCTTGAATCGGTCAGACGATGTTGATTCAATTTCTATAACAGCAGCTCTGACAGTAGTGCCAGCTGTAAAGGGTTGTATTAATGTGTCCATTCTAATATGTTATCACTTCTATAGTAGCAACTCATTTACAGGGACTTGTACAACAGTCGCGCCACATAAACATAAAAATGTGCTGTTATTTAACAGAGAAAAACATATAATTATTGATTTAGTGAAGCTTTCTCTAACGAGACATTTATTTAACTCTTATTCTCTGTCAGGGGTGAGTTATAAGGACAGAAGACTCAGGAACATCACACTCTGCATTTTCTTGGTCTTAACAACAAGAAATAAATGAAGCTGGAGAGGGAAGAACTATTTATCCCTGCTATAACATAAGTGATAACAGGAACGATCTTGTTCCACGACATGAAATGTAACTATAAACTGATAAAAAGTATGACATACCATTCTTTAGTTAATAAAAATTGTAACCATTGGCAAATTGCTGTGGTATAACAGGAATAAAACACTTTGGTGTTGTTATTGGAAATAATCAACTTCTGGTAACAGGTAGTCATTGATTATTTTCCTATAACACCATGCCCTGCCATGTTTTATTCCTTAATATTACTTTTCAAATGGAAATAAACAAGGTATACAGTTTTGTTCATTTTAAACAACATGGTGCAATCATTATAACAGTTTTTTTTTTATTGTTACCTGATGACTAAAGATGAATGATATTAATCTTCTTTGGTCATTGTGTTTTCTCAGATCCATCATTCGATGAAAATGGAAGTCAGGTCTTGATCATCCTTGGCCTATTGGCAGCAGTAATGGTGGTGGTGGTGTTTACTATCACAGTCCTACTATGGTGAGTGCCGGCTTTAATCTCTTAAGTAAGCTGGTTCATATGGAATAGGAAAACTGCATAGGAACTTGAACAAAATATGAGTGCAATTTGAACTGATGGGGCTGGTACACACATACAAATGAGATATCAGTATGCATTGTAAAAACTTCATATTTAGGGCAGTTTGTGGAATTGCCTGAAAACCTTTCTTGTAATGAGTGCTGTGTTTCAAAACAAATCTGGATATTTCTTCTCAGCTGGTGGACATAAATGGCTAAAAGCCAATGAGGGAGAAGGAGTGTGTCTGTGAAAGCTCTACCGCTAGTAACTGGCACACACTCTGCAGCTAATAACTGGCACGCACTTTTTGGCGCAAAAAACTAGAACTGTAGTTTTTCCATCCATTGTGGGTCCAGTAGCAGAGGTTATACAATATTTGTGTTGCTTTTGGTATCTAATGAATGCTGGTGCCATAAGGAAGTATTGGTAGATTAGGGGTGGAGCTAGCAGTGCTGTTCTTTGCTGATTGGTTCTGCGTAACACCTCACATGTTATGTTTGTGCCATCAGAAGCAACACTGTGCTATTATATTTCTTAACCTGCACAAATCTGTACCAGCACTTTTAATGCTGTCTGCTACAAAAGCATAGCATGAAAGAACAAAAACAGGAAGCGATTTATCCTTCTCGGGATCGCAGTGGGTCAGGAACGTATTCCCGATGGGACTCGAGTCCACCTCAGGGCACCATGTACACACATTCAGACACTCACTCACGCTTAAGGGCAAGTTAGATTTAGCCAATCGCACCTACCGGCATGTTTTAGAGAGGTGGGAGGAAACCGGAGAACCCTGAGGAAATCCACATGGACACTAGGAGAAGACTGCACACTCTTGATCCCGGGATTGAACCAGAGGACTCTGGAGCTGCGTCACTGTGCCACCCACAAAAAGGAATAATATGTGGTGTAAAATTTATGCTAGGTTTTCAGCATTCTAATAACATCCTTACAATATTATTTTTGTTTCATTATATTTTCATCAACCATAAGTTGAAGTGTAAATCAGTTTGGATCAATATAAGCGGTCAACCAAACAGTCATTACAGTCGCTTTCACTGTGATCTTTCCACACGTCTCTCAAGATGTTCGGAAAATGAACTAGAATTTCTATTGTTTCCTGCTAGGGCCAGTTCTTGTTTTTAAAAATGTGCTTATTGAAAGACATGACATTAGCCAGTTAGGTTAAATAACTAACAAGTGTGCTGTATTTTTTTTCTCTGGAAATTTATCAAAAGGCTCAAGCAGCACTGCAGTATGTTTGATTTATGAACTAGAGAACAAGCTTCTCGGCTACTACATTTATACACTTTCTGTATTCTTAATTAACGACTAAAATCCTAACAAATAAGCAGTATATTGTCCCAGTAACTGTCAAAATTATTTTTATCCAGACTTTTCTTTATATATATATATAAATTAAGATTATGCTTAGAGAGACACACAACCTTGACATATCACCTACTGAATTGTAGTTGCTTTTAAAAATGAGATTGCATGTTCATATATATGTGTGTGTGTGTGTGTGTGTGTGTGTGTGTAATATATATATATATATATATATATATACACACACACACACACACACACACGTACTGTAATATATTCCACTAGCATCCAGAAATCTAGCTCGATCACTCATCTCTACTTTAATCTGTGCATATAAAAAACAGGCCATTCGTTGGAAATCCTCTCTTACAGTTTCCTATACTCTAAATAGATTTTTCTTTCTTTTTCTTTGCAGTGTGAGGAACAGGAGGCAGGGCAACGTGACAAAACAGGAACTAACCTCAATGGTGAAGATGAAGTCCTTGCTAATCTAAAGTGAGTTCCATGAGCTCTCCTTCTCTTCATCTCAGAAAGTTTACAGAGCGCTGTATGTCTGTGTGTCTTTGTGTGGGCAGGTATTTAGCCTTTTGTGGGGACCAAAAGTCATCAAAACGATAGGCTAGTGTCAAATATATTCACAGTCAGTTGGTCCTCACAAAAACATGGGTTTTATTTTTTGGTTGTTTGTTTTGTTTTGTTTTTTATATGATTTGAAAAAAAAGAAGAGCTGAAATGTTTCCTTCTGATTACTGAGGTTATGGTTGGGGTAATCATTATGTTACTGGAACATAGAAAAGTAAGTGTGTGTGTGTGTGTGTGTGTTTGTGTGCACACTTCTGCATTTATGAGGCTTTCTCATGTGTCATCCAGGCAGGAATGCTAGTTGCACACCTTTTTGCCGTAAAGGACAAGCCTTTGACTAAGTAGATTTTACGAGCATACAATGGCTATAAAAAGTCTACACACCCCTGTTAAAATGGCAGCTTTTTGTGAAGAAACCAAGGTAAATCACGTCAGAAACTTTTCTACCTTTATTGTGAAATTGCAACCTAGAAATTGAAGTGAAAAACAGTAAGAATCATTTTGGGGGGAAGAAAATGTACAATAACCTGGTTGCATAAGTGTGCACACCCCTAAACTAATGCTGAGTGGAAGCACCTTTAGAGTTTATCATGGCATTCAGTCTTTTTCGGGAAGAGTGAATCAGTTTGGCACGTCTTGACTTAGCAATATTTTGCCATTCTTCCTTGCAAAAGCATTCTATCACTCAAATTGGCTGGGCATCTCCTTGTACAGGCTCTTCAAATTGAATTTAAATCTGGACTCTGACTGGGCTATTCCAAAACCTTGAACTTGTTTTGGTGAAGTTATTCCTTTGTTGATTTGGAGGTGTTGATATGGGTCGTTGTCATGCTGAAAGGCGAAATTCCTCTGCATCTTAAGTGTTTTGGCAGAAGCCTTAAGGTTGTGCGTCAGAACTGACTGGTATTTGGAGCTATTCATTATTCCCTCCACCCTGATTAAAGCCCCACGTCCGGCTGAAGAAAAGCAGGCCCAAAGCAAGATGCTGCCACCACCATGCTTCACCATGGGTATGGTTTTCTTTTGGTGATGTGCTTTTTTTTTTGCACTAAACATCTTTGGAATTATGGAATTATTATACCTTTTGAATTGGTCTCATCAGAACATAACACAATTTTCCACATGGTTTGGGGTGATTTAGTTGAGCTTGGGTGTTTTTCTGTGAGAAAGGGCTTCCACCCTACCCCTTAGCACAGACATGTGAAGAATACGAGAGAATGTTGTCACATGCAGAGTGATCAGTACTTGGTAGATATTCCTGCAGCTCCTTTAATGTTGCTGTAGGGCTCTTGGCAGCCTCCCTGGTAAGTTTTTGTCTTGTCCTTTTGTAAATTTTGGAGGGACGTCCTGTTCTTGGTAGAGTCACTGTGGTGCTCCATTTTCTCCACTTGTTGATGATGGCCTTCACAGTGTTCCATGGTACATCTAATGTACTGGACATTCTTTTATACCCCTCTCCTGATTGATTCCTTTCGACAGCGAGACCCTGTACGTGCTTTGTCAGCTCTTTGCAGACCACGGCTTCAGCAGTCTGATGAAACCAAGATGACGTCAAGAAAATCCTCCAGAAACAGCTGATTTTTTGGGGGGTTAATTAGAATAATTTCATTAATGACAGCTGTATGATAATTACTTTTGAACATGAGATTTATGGTTTATTCTGAACACAGCCACATCCCCGATTATAAAAGGGTGTGCACACTTATGCAGCCATGTTATTGTAACTTTTTTACGTTTTCTAATTTTCCCTAAAATGTTTTTCACTTAATGTTTATACGTTGTAATTTCACATTGAGGGTGGGAAAAGTTCTGACATGATTTGTCTTGGTTTCATTTTTTTCATCGCAAAAACTTGTGTAGACTTTTTCTATCCACTGTAGCTGCAGCTCCATATTTGCTTCTATGTACTCCAGAAGGTCTGCATAATTTTATAATAATATATGCATTAATATTTCCATCTGTAATTGTTATCATGTACTGAAATAATTATGAATCCCTCCTATTTACATTTATCCAATCTGTTTCTGCTTTTTTTTTTCCTGCAGATTTTCAGGTTGGCCTCGTCTTTTTCAGCCCTCATAGGGCTTCATCATAGGGAGTCATGGCCACTGCCACTGCAGCTGTAATACCCACACTACAATACCCACAGTTTCACTTTTCTCCTGTCACTGCTTGGGAAATTGGCTCCTTTCAGCGGAGTTCTGAGTCCCATAAACTGTGAACGCTTCCAACTCTACCCTTCCAATGTAGCAAAACTTAACAGAAAACAGTTACTGGCTTTCATTGTTAGACATGCAGAGCAAATTTTGCCAGCTTTGGACCATGAACACCAGCACATTTTAAACTCAATGTGTCTGCACTTATCCGTCACTTCAGCTTTTCCATGCAGACTCGTGCCATTTGGCTGCAGTGACACTTGGAACGCTGTGAAGAAGTAAAAAAAAAAAAAAAAAAAAAAAAAAAGAAGCATGGCTGTTAACCAGTCGTGGGCCGTGTTTTGGGCATTAAGAATAAAGTTGGCATTATCTACATTTCAATGCAAGGGACAGAGCTCCCGAACCTGAACATAGCTGCTACATGCGGACAAGAGACATTTTGCAGCCAGTTGACTGAGGAAAGCTGAGCATTTCGAGGAGCTTGTATTCTGTTCACATTGAGATGAAGATTTCTGCATCGCTTCATTTCTTCAGCCTTTAAAGCCTCGTCATTTTAAAAACAGGTTGAGGCATCTGCAAATAATCTCGGGCTTGATTTGAACCCAATGTTACCTTTGAAATATAATGACTTCAGCAGTAAAATTATATCTCTCCTTTAAGTGTCGTAGGCAGGGCCAATAATAACCATCCTCTAGACCTCTAAGACAGTAAGTTGGCATCCTACAGACCACACAAAATATTGGCGCTCTGAACCGATGTGGTTAATTGTTTTTACTTACCTCAACAATTATAAACTGCTTTGGGAAAAGTGAAAATGAGTTTTCACTGAGCGTTGAAACAGAAAGTGAACGTAACTACTTGGCCTTGTATTAACATACCCACTCAGGACATAACCACAATCAGAGCAGAACCAGCATCAAGTTTGAAGTGAGTCAGTGGACTGCACTGTACTGTACATTTCAGTATGTTCACTCTATTCTTCATTTCACTATTAACCGTTATTCACTTCATCTGTTAAGCTGGATGTCTGCTGATGGTTTGTGTGGACGCTGATTAGCATTTAATGTGCATGAACTAAGGCAGCAGAATCAATTGCAGTGTATCTTTGCTACCCTGTGTTCATACTAACGAGTGACAAAGGGACAAGTGATCATTCCCTTTGAAGCTCCATGACATGGAACCATGATTCCAGACTTAGCGACTAGTCATTTAACTTTAGATTCAAATCTAATTAATGCAAATTAGTTCTGATATGGTAAACTGACCAATCCAAACGATTGGTGCCAGTAGGTTCAGTGGAGCAGTCCTCTGACTTTGGTGTATGTGTACCGTCCTCACAAATTCAGTTTCTATCTGCATTCACTTTTGATTTGACAGGATTTAGTGCAAAAATGTTTTTAAAAAATCGTAATAATAATAATAATAATAATAAGAAGAAGAAATCCATCACAGGACTGGACATATCAGATGATATGTGATATGGGATAAGCAGAATTTGTGTCCGAGTTGTTTTTATTCGTAGTTGCCCGGTGGACGAGGGGGTTCGATAACCAGAGAAAGAAAACCCCACTTCCTGCTGACTTTTGACGACACTTTTCATTTGGTTTGAATGCTTGAGAATCCCACTGCCTGCTGCTCTACACACACCGGCCAAGGCGCAGTCTGGCGGTTTTTACTAGGCGGATTAATTAGTGCAAACGGATGACAGATTATCTTTTCAGAACCAGGAACATGCAGGTATGTGAAAACAGTGATGAGATCAAGCCAAAAAAAAAAAAAAAAAAAGCTAGCACAACACACAGGTGACATCTTGCAGTTAACCACATCAAAAGCTGTGGGTGTGAACGCAGGGTCAGTCTGTTTACTGAATATCAGAAACATGGTTAAATATCCATCACACACTTGTCCATTAGTGCAGTGTAAAATTCTGTGAGGGTGCGTTCCTGTTTCCATTTAAAACCCACACACACACACGTGCCTACTACTCTGGCCTGACTCGTTTGCCTTAACACGGGCGCACTGGCTTTATTCGCCCAGGATGACACAACTTTCACAGCAGTTCCCGACTGGTTCTTTCCCTGCCTGATTATGTATTTTCAAGCTAATGCATATTCCTGATATTGATTCTGTATTAAAGCTTATCTTTACAGTTTTATTAATATAGATTTATGTTAGGGTATATTATTGTAAAAATCTCTATCAAATATATGGATTTGTTTTTACCGTTCCCAGTGTCATAAAGCTTAAACAGTGCATGTGTGCTTTCTGTGTTGCTTCTTTTATGTGTATCCTTAATAAGCACAAATATAGTTTTCTCTGTACAGATTCAATATCGTGATGTATCAAATGAAATATTTTCTATGTAAAGTGTGTGTTTTATTTCCTATCAGGGCTTTAGGCATCATATTTATCATCACCCTTTGGAAGGCTTTAAAAGCGACACACACGCAGTCTCCTGGTTGGTTCTGAATGTACTCTGGTGAATTCTTTTGGCATTATCGCGTTATTGCTGGACATTTCTGTGGAACGTTTAAAGACCATGGTGCAGAGAAAACCTCGGATATGTCTAGGTGCAGCGGTGGCTCAGTGGTTAGCTACTATTGGGAAAGTAGTGAGTTTCGGTTCCTGAGGTGTTTAGGAATACTCTAATTCTCCTCGACACTGTTACGTTCTTCCTCCCATGACCTGGGAATCGATCAGAGTCCTTCATTAGGGACACATCAGCCGTGAGGATAGAGAGAGGATACACTCACTCGTTTCCGTCTCAGTTGGAAGTCGCTTTGGATAAAAGCCTCAGGCAAATGAATAAATGTAAATACACAGGTGCTTCCTATGTTTAAGCTTGTGCTATGAACTCTCCACCTCCACAAAAGAAACTGACATGCAAAATTGACACTAAGAAAGAACGTTTTTTTGAATAAAACAGTACAGGATGTGCTGTTATAGGAAAATAATAAAGTTGATTATTTTCCTATAACAGCATGCCTCAAAGTATTTATTCTTCTTGTACCGCAGCATTTTTTCCCCCTATTTTTTTTAAATAATTAAAGAATGACAAGGCATACATTTTATCAATCTGTAGTTAATTTTTAACGTTGTGAAACGTCAGCAGAAGCACTTTGTTATAACAGCTATAAACAGCATTCCCTCGCCAGCCTCTCTTCTCTGTTTCTCTCTCTCTCTCTCTCTCTCTCTCTCTCTCGAAGTTAATAAGACAAAAACAACACAGCTTTTCATGTTACCAAGAAACCGTAGACCTTAAGCACTCTGTCCTAAAGACTTTTTTGTTGCGAAAAACTGACCGATTTAAACCATTGACACCGGAGACACTATAAATGTTTCACTTTAAATGTTAAATAAGTGTCTCTGTTGCCACATCAATTATAAATTTTTTTTATAACACTTTTTTTTAAATTTGTTTATTAGGTTTAGATTATGTGGAGCATCCACCATACAAGTCCTTACAGAAATAATAATGTATTAGAGCAAGTGTGTTACTATAAACCTGAGATTTGAATTACAGCCAGCACTACTGTCAGAGCTGTAATTACAGAAAATGAACAAATACAGTACAGTGAAACTGCTTTCTTCACGTGCCCCAGCTTGTTTAGAAGCCAGGATCACAATGCATGGTGCATGATGTAGCACTCCTGGGATTTGAACTCTTATTATTCTGATCCTTAAGCACTGAGCCGCCACTTCATGTGAGGTAGATGAGCTGAATGAGAAATCAGAGTGGGAGGTTGGATATATTAAACATCAACAAGGTGATGATACACGTGTAATAATGTTCTGACTGGAGTTAATTCAGCGTGTAATCACAGCCGGTTGTCTGCAGTCGGCTGTCCTACACTCAACCACAGGCGGTGCAAGTGATGTCGCTTTAAATTCACAGGATTTCTTATGTAGCAAAACATCTGATCCAGCAGTGAGAGTGAATCATGAGGGGGTGCACTTGCTCCGGATAAAAGCATCTGCCAAATTCATGCATGTAAAATCTACTGTGATGTCTACTAGTATGTCTCAGATTGATAGTGAGGATTCACTTTTAACCTTTATCACTGCTCCGTGCTTTTGGAACATTCAGAAGTAAACTTTCTTATGCCTTCTTTAGGCCTCACTTCTGTACATATTACATATTTGTACCTCTGCTTACAGAAATGTGGAGGGAATTCCTGTGTGTGTGTGTGTGTCAGAGGCGTAGCAAAGGACTTAATTTCTGGGGGATGAGGAAATATTCGGAAGAAAATCACTGCGTTGTCTGCGCAATTATATTTTGGGTGAATGCCAGACAGTAGTAGAAGCAGTGGCGGTATTCAGAATCTACCCATATGAATAATGTTAATGGGTATAGGAAATGAAATTCCTTTATGAATGCTCCTGATTAAAATAACATGCTAGTAATAGAATAAAGGAATAATATAAAGACATCTTACCTAAAAACCTTCAGAGGTAAACCTCTAGTACTTCGTCTGCTGTCACCTCGACGTCCTCGATATCACGTGTGTAACGTTAACCATGACTCAACATTTGGAACAGTCATAAAATATTTCAACCCTCTTTCTTAGCTATGACTCTGGTGTGCATTAATTCTACAAGAAGGTGAAATTGGACATTGTGTGACGTTTCTGGCGCACACCAAAACTAGCACGCGCAAAGCTGTTTCTCTGGAACAACAGGAATGCGACTTATCTCTCACTGCCCAAGTACGGATCAGGACGCTGAAACCGCATGCCTGTTTTGACTTGATTTAAGCGTGACTTTAGATCTTCTTTCGGCGTCTGATGCTGTTTTTTTTTTTTTTTTTGGGTAGATGTTGCTCTGCCAAACTAAAACTTTAAAAAAAAAAAAAAAAAAAAAAAAAATTACAGAAAAATTAAGATTGACGTGAAACAGCATTTCATTACAGTAAAGACTAAGTTGTGTCAAATCACTTCAGTTCACATTCTTACAGAAAGTGTCCTTATTGTTATCACCTTTAATGTTCTGTCTTCAGTGGTTTTGTTTTGTGTAATCGTCTGCTTTGTGTGTGATGACATAAACTCTTAAGCAGGGGTGGTGAAAACAAAGATAATGAGAAATGTATGTATGGTATATTCTGCTTTTGTGTACAATATAAGCTGGTTTATTACTCTTCTGTTCATATTCTTGTGAAATAAAAAGTTATTTTATCACAGTTTGGTCCTCCTGTATTGATCGTGTGAGTTGTTTAACACATCATCGACACAATGTTGCAGTAACGTTGCAGAACTGTATGAAACATGGTTTACACCACAGAGCTGGATTATGATTAGGTCAGAATATGGAGATTAATTTTCTATAACAGCAGGTCTGACAGTAGTTCCAGCTGCATGGAAAATCACAGGTTTATATTAATGCACGGTTTCGTATAAATTATTTCAAATCATTTCCATGGACATGTATGGCAGCAGCTTCAAAAAAAAAAAAACATTTTAAAAATGTGTAGTTGTTGATGTGGTGATGTTCTCTGTGAGGAGATCTATTTAGCATTTTTTGGAAGGAGTCTCCAGTGTCGGCGCTTTGTATCAGAGGTAAAGCTGTAATTTTACATTTTCAAAATGGGAACAACTGTTTCAATCTAAGAGATAACCGAAACTAACACAACATTAATTGTAACTATAAATGGATAAAATATGACTCGTACTTTAATAAACACAAAATTGTTCGAGCTGGCAAACTGCTGTGGGATTTAAAAAAAAAAAACACCATGAGACGTACCATTATAAGAAAATTACTAACTTCATTGTTGATTCATTTCCCAGTAACAGCATTCCCAGTCATTTTTTTATTCCTTACTTGGTGATCCTTGACTACTACTCTAACCCAAAAAATGGAAGAAAGATGCATTATTTCCACAAGTGATTTTATCCTTCATACGTTGAGCCGTCTCATACCTGAATTAAGCATCTCTCATTAGAGACTCGAGCAACTAATGCCACATCCAAAAAGTGGAGCAAAAAAAAAAAAAAAAAAAAAATCCCTACATTTGTCTCAGTCTTTCGTCAGACAGGCTTTGGACCTGCTTGGAGCGAAGCCCAGAGGACAAATACCTCAGACATTACACTCACGTTGTACTGCAGCCAGGAAAAGTTTACCCACTAGCTAACAATCAACTTAATTTACAAACAAGACAGACAGTGTTGCTATTTGACCAAACTAGGTAAATAAATGCTATTTAAACACACTGATTTTAAGTGTTTGACCACATGAAATATTGGCAGTGTCACTCCTCCTGCATAAACATATAGTTTTTGTTGTTCTGGGACGGTGTCCACAGTACACAAGTTTCTGTTTCCCTGTAGTGACTCAGGGTTAAAGAAAGGTCAGGCTGAATGTTTGCTTATTAGGAGTGTAGTGTCTTGCTTGTGATAATGCAGCTAATGACATGGACGAATCCGTTTTAAACACTGACTGGAATGTTCCTCAGATTTAATCCTGAAATAAACCTGGCACACAGTGCTCTTCACACAGGAAAAGTGCGCATGATTTTCTGTTCACCTGACATGATGGCCCTGACAGGCTGTAGTCATGCGAGTGCTGCGATCAGCTCGAGTTCAAGATTACTCCTGGAGCGCTCGTTCTTCACCGATAATAAATTATGACAGTTACTTAACAGGATATTAACAAATGACAAAAGACATTAACACAATACATAAATTAAAATGTGCAAAATGAAACCATCTGTACAGTTATCCAGTGGCATTATAAACAGCACGCGAACGTAAAAACTGTCTGTAGTGCACTGGCGCCCCCTGCTGGACAAAATACACATTTCTGTCCATATCCGAGGAAAATGATCGCTTTAAATCTGGCTTCCTGGGTTTCTGCGATGAATACAGCAATGATACTGGAATGTCCAGCCCTGTTTTTATCCAGCAGAATCTACACTGCTGAGGACAGAGATTCGTTTCACATGGTTTAAAGCAAAGAAAGTCAACGAATACAAACATGAGGAAAACAAGAAACAAGTGCAACATAAACTCCAGTATGAATCAGACATTTGGGGGAGGTTCATTAAAGTCTCTTTAAGGATGAGTTTGTTCATTTGCATTTTTTTCCCCTCTAAAGTAACAGTGTAGACTAACTAGCTAGTTGTTATTTACAGTAATCGTCAATGTCCTAGAGACAGAAAAAAAGAAAAAAAAACCCTCACTCATCTGAGTCACTGATTTGTTTTTCTTTTCTTCAACACTGCCTGTTGCTCACTCACTTCTTGCTGGTCCTTCATCTCAGATTACACACTAAATATTAAACACTATTATTGAAAAGGGATAACGAGGGAATGGAGGAAATGTGCGATACAAGCTCATGACACTATGCTTGTTTGCAAATGGCATAAAGAGAGTACAACAACCGCATTTGCGACTTCCAGAGAACCAGTTTCAGTTCAGCACACTCATGGAGATGAACAATGCCATCTGGAAATAATTGGACAGAAATGATTTTAGTTGTTTTGGCTTTGGGCCACAGCACGCTGGATTTAAAACAAAACATTATCATGCTAAACAGAAACCAAAAAAAAAACAACTATCCTTTCACATCACATCATAATTCACTAGCTTTTATCATGGTTTATGATCTTTTTTTTTGTAAACATTTATGCAAACATGGATATGCGTTTATGCTCCACCCACAATCTACAGCACGTCTGAACACTTTTCTGGCCACAAGCTTCAGAATCTTCAGAAAACAAGATTTCAAACACTGACACAATAAGAGCACAAGTAGATTTTTAAAAAAATCACTGGATTAAAAAAAGCTCACAGCAGGTAGTGGCAGCTAATCGAAAATATCCGCATGTGTTTGTTGTAGTAGTCCTATTCTGAAGTGACCACAATTACAATATTGGATGTGTTGATTCTTATGATAAATAGATGATCAATAGTGGGAAGATGTGCACTGTCCTTCAGACTGCAGGGTATCTAATATTCTCTAATCAGACTGGTGGATAATTCATACTTCTCTTCTATCTTGGAACAGTAAGCATCTCAGATTCACTTTCACCTAAAGCAACCCTTCTTACTCAAGCTTTACACGCTGTTACTACACAAAGCAAGTGTTCGTATGTAAACATAGCTAATTTTGTCTCTCACGGTGATTAAGTTTAATTATCTGAGCTTGTTTGCGTGTATTCGGGTCATAAGGTTTTCAGGCTGGCTGTAGGTTTTGATCACTGATGGCAGAATCTGTGCTATCTTGATGGCTACTACAGCATCTCTGTACTTCCCTGGACATGGGACAGCAATTAAAGGAACCTCAAAATGTTGCCCTTACTCCAAATCTAGTCAAACCACATGTTTGTTGCTTGAGCTCTGCTTAGGGTTAGAGGCTAAAGCTGCTAACAAATGATGGAAGCTTAGAGCTACCAGTTTTAGAACAGTGCAACCTGGATGAGCATCATCTAGCAAATTCTCTTCCTGTGCTTGGTCACTCTTGAAAATGACTTAAAACCAATGCAAGAAAAAAGTATGATGATGATGATGATGATGATGTAAGTATCATAGACAAGTGGACTTGGTATGGCAAAGATTGGCAAAGATTCCTTCAAAAAGAGAGCTTTTGTCTCTTTTGTGATTATAAATAGTTTAAAGATACAGTTCCAATTAGAGCAGTCAGTAAACCCTGATAGCAAAGTGACACCTGATGAGCTGGTTAAATTACATAAAGGGACAAAAAAGGACTTGCAGTTGTAAGTGAGGTGCTGCTGAACTCCAGAAGTTCAGGTCACACAACTGCAGTGCAAAAATTTCCTTGGAGAGGAATAAAGAACAGTATCGCACATCGTATGTTAAGCAGTCGGATCAGACGTCGATGGCCACTCCGTGCTTAGTAGAAATCATGTCTCTGGTGCCGGTCAGGTACATGAGCACGGAACAGAGGTGGGGGAGGGTGGCCGTGATGGTGACGTACAGCCAGTAGGAGATTGGCGGCGTGTTGGCGAAGGGCCAGAGCCACAAGCCGTGGCGCACTCCGTCCCGTATGTGGTGTGACGCCAGAGAGATGAAGAGCAGCCAGGGCAGCGAACACCACGAGTCCTTCAGCCTGCACGCCCACATGAGCAGGCGCAGTGAGAAGCAGAGCACCGGGACCAGCGTGGAGCAGTGAAGCGGAGGACGCTGCGGCAGGTTCAGAGCTGCCTAACACACACACAGCACAAAATACACAATCACACACACTGGAAAAAAAACAAAAAGACAAACAGCCTGAGTCTGCGAGAGCCGAGTGACTCTATAAATCCCGAAACCCTGGGGCAGCTTGACTTGGTTAAAGCAGGCAGGCAAGACAGCACTGCCTCTTTCCTCTGCAAATATCTCTCACACAGCCTTGAGGTAGGTTCGGTTCAGTGAAAATCAAATATTACTCAGGACGTGTTAAGAATAGGCAGGATGTAGCTGCATTTATTAGAACAGAAACGCCTGTACACCTGCTGATTCATGCAAATATCGACTCAAATAACCACTCTTTACAACCATGCTGAGCAGAAAAGCATCTCAAAATGCAAAACACGTCAAATCTTGAGGCGGATGGGCTGCTACAGCAGAAGATCCCATCACATTCCACTCCTGTCAGTCAAGAACAGGAATCTGAGGCGACACTGGGCACTGCTCACCCAAACTGGACAACTGAAGACTGAGAAAATCTGTCATCTGTCCAGTTTCACTGAGCCTGTGCCCGCCGTAGCCTCAGATTCGTGTTCTTGGCTGACAGGAGTGGAACCTAATGTGGTTACGGACCTCTAGAAACTTCCTTCTGTTAACTGAAAAGACTTGCAGCTTCATGAAAGTGATTATATGGCTTTAAAGCTACATGACAGTACAATCATTATACTGTATACTAACACATTTTCAATTTTTAAGAAAATTTAACAGAACAGAGAAGCAGCTGGCCAATGTGACAGCATGCTAATTGAAAAATGAATAAGCACTCTGCCCACAAAGCAGACTCGTGCTGCGTCCCCCACAAAACCTTCAGCCAAACTCATTTACATTTACAGCATATACAGTATAACCTGATCATAATAACTGTCACTCACCATGTGACCTGGTAATGCAATTCTGAGACATCTTGCTGGTTTAATCAATCATATTAAAGTTTAATTAATAATATTAACGCTTGGTTTACCAATAAAAGCAAGTAATGTTAACAAGTAATACACTATGCCAAGTCTTTACCATTTGATGATTGTAACTTGCATACAAGCACACACATTCTTAAACTGTACTTGCCGCTTATACAACCATGTAAGTAACTGACCAAACCTATTAATCATTCTAAAGAGTTAAAATACTTACTTTAAGTGACAGTGATCCGGCCATGTAGAAGTGGTCCAGGTCGATGGCGGAGGCGAGGAAGCCAGCCAGCAACACTTCGTAAAAGTCGCTCTTCTTCCTCAGGCCAATGACGATGGCCCAAGACCAGAGCGCGATCACGGCATGTACTGAGTTGTCCAGCAGGGCCCTGAGCCACGCGTGCTGCTGGATAAATGGCAAGTTCAGAACGGCATCGGCTATGAGGCAGAAGGCTCCGAGTCCAGCGCTGGCCAGCAGAGATGCAGTGCTGAACGTCTGGAGCAGCGCCTGCGCCTTCTCTGTCTCCACGGCCGAGTTCAACGGCACGGCCATGGAGTCCGACCTGGAGCGCAAACCCCGCATCATCCGCCTCGGCCACACCGGGGCTCAGACACCACTTCCGCTGCTGACGAGAAACAAAGAAACACAAAAAGTTTAAAGCATCCTATCCAGGGTGTATTCCCTCCTCGTTTCTGTTATTCCCAGGATACACTCCGGATCCACGGCTGATGTCTCGCCTTTTTTTTTTTCCTTCTTTTTTTTCACTACATTAAGCATGTCTTTAGTTTTCCGTGTTTTCTTATGAATTAAGCAGTTGTGTCAATCAGAATGGCAGTGATTCATCTGCATGGTTCTGATTGACAGACAAGCTAACGGGGATTATGACCTAATGGAGCCTAGTCAGAGCAGTTCACTGCGAGCGACGCTGTGCTCTATAAATACATTCAAGTTCTGACAGACTGAAAGAACTCAACAGCCCACGACTGATGGAGTCCCGCTCGACAGCTGTGTGCTTAAGAGCCTGTGAATCATGCCAGAGAAAGAGATTATTTCCTACAGCCATTTCCTCCAGAGCTCTTTTCGCTAAGGAAATGCCCAGTCCTGGTAGAAGCAGAGGTTTAAAAAGGAAAATCTCAGGGCTGATTAAGTGTAGTGAATTCGCAGGAACTGATGTGACTATGATAAGATGGACACATGAGCAGAGATGTGCTGTGTACAGCCAATGTGCAGTGAATCAGAAAGGGACGAGGGTGCAGTGATGTAGTCATCAGCGTGCAACATCACAGCCTTATGTAAACTGATAAAAATCCTAGAAATCCTGGCATCTTAGCAACACTCTGGCTCGCATTCAAAATATGCTCAGCTGCTAATTTAGCAAGTGCAGTCGACTCCAGAACTATTGGCATCCTTGGGGAAAAATAAGTAAAAAAGGTTATGAAAAAAGATCTACATTTTGGTCACTCATTTTTTCAGATTTTTGGATGAACTGCATCTACATCATGTCTTCTGTTTATGTTTATTTCATTGTCATTATCCACTCGCAGCCACCGCTTCACCTGAAACTTTGAAGAAGGCTGACGTTCGGCTCGCCTGGCGCAATGATGTTATGTCACATATCCCTAAAAATCATCTTTCATGATATATATTTCCTTTATAAACCCCTCTCAAGCGGACAAAAATTAACCCACACTTTTTCTATATGCAGAACCCACTTTCTAGTTGAAAATTTCTACTTTCTCCATGAAATTTTACATTTTAATTCCTATCCCTGATTAGACGAATATTATAGAGGAATTTCCCAAAATGATGATTACTTTTGGATTTACGTTAGTTTTTATACTAAAAAAAAAAAAGACATGTTATTTTCTTGATTAAACAATAAAGAAAGGATTTTCAAACAACCTTCTGTAAATGTTTTTCTCAAGAGCATCTTCGCAGTGAAATAAATGTTTATTTCTATAAACTTCTGTAGAATTCGATTAGAGCTTTGGTTTTATTAAATATGCAAATGTATACATAAAAATGGGAAATTTCTGAAAAAGGTCCAAGTTGGAAAAAAAACAACTTGTAAGAATCTTGTAAGATATCTACTGCTTTAAATAAATAAATAAATATCTAGAGGGGGAAAAAACATCAAAAATATACTGAAAATATTTTAAATAAAAGCATGTGTGTCACAATTATTGGCACCCTTGCATTTAATACTACGTGCAACCTCCCTTTGCCAACATATCAAATAATTCTGACTTTATTTATTTTTTATGGATGTTAATTAATTAATAAATTGGTTTTGATTAATAAGCAGCTAGGACAAGCCGTATTTGAATCTGAACGTGTGTTTAAAATGAAGCATAAAGCTACAATCTCGCTGTTTAAGCTGCGAGGTGGTTAGTAAACTGTACACTAGCGTACTAAACAGTATGCTACGTAATTACCTACGTACTCTTTTACTACACTATGTAGTACGGTAGTATGTATTCAGCCCTTGACACTACCTAGCTATGTAAGACACTTGATGTACAGCCAGCTACCCTTTTAAATACGCGTTGTCTTCTTAAAACAACAGAATAATAAAACTGAAATGCTACATTTTAATAATTCCGAGCCACTGTCACTGTCAGTTATTTTAGCATTAACAAGGTCGGTGCTAAGCGCCGTTTTATTTCAGCTAGCGAGGCGGCTAACTGGCTAACGTCACCGACAGTAGCTTCCGGGAAGCGTCCTTCTCTTTTAATATTACCAGTGTTTAAATACACAGAGTAGTTTAATATCATTTGAATAATAAAAAAAAACTGGGCAAATACCGTTGAGTCACAACATTCTAGCCGCTCCAGCGACTTTCCTCCTGCCGTCTTGCTTTTGATGTGTGTTTACAGCAAGTACACGTTCGCCTCACATCTCTCCGGCAAAGCGTGTGGGCGGGGCGTTGGAATCAAAGGCTCTGATTGGTCGGAAGAACCCCGGAAGTGTGTTATGAATAAAGGATTCATGGTTTCTGTAATATTCTATAGTTCTATAGTTTCACGTTTTTGCACTGTCTGGAAGTTGCATATAATAAAGAAAATAAATAACTGCTAATAAATTTCGTGTTGCTCAACAAAATGAATCAGCAACTACAGCTGTATATAGTACAATCACTGTATTTGAATAAGGGATTGTATAATATAGTACAATTCCATTTAGCCATTTTATTAGATAGGTCACTTTGTAGGTGTATAGTTACTGACTATAGCCATCTGGGTACAAATGTGTCAAATACAAGGGTTGTTGGGGTTTTTAAACACTGTGTACACTTACTGGTAGTGGTCTAAACATCAGACTTCAACTCGATACAATGCAATTTCGTTTCTTAACGCAACTATTCGATATTTGATGATACCACTGAATCTGCTACAATATGATATGACTTCTATTCTTAAGGCGACGATTTGATATTTAACGATTCCACTGAATCTGCGACAAGACAATATGATAAGATACGAAACGATACGATGCAATTTAGCAGCCTCCGATCAATATGTGACCAACTTTGTTCAGAATCTGGGGTAGGCCCACCCTTAATTCATAAAAGATTATGACATAGAGAAGGCCTATTCTAAGAATCAGATTTACGGATAAATATGATTCCAAATATATTTGGTTTAAAATGAGGAATTCACAAATTAAATTTATGACTGATACCTCAGTTCATTTAAATCTTTGCGTTTCATATCAATTCAAAATTGGCCGATTGTTACTACATACTGGTCACTGTATTAGACATCTGATCTCGGTCAGATATAACAATGTTCCCATTCACAGGGCACGAGGGCTCACGGAATGGTTTGATGAGGTTGAAAATAATGTAAATCATACGCTACGGCCTTCACAGTTACCAGATTTCAACCTAACTGTACAAATATGGGAGATTTTGGAGCAACGTGTTAGACAACACTCTCTACAACCATCATCAAAACACCCACAGGGAATATCTTCTGGAAGAATGGTGTTCATGCCTGCAGTACAGCTCGGGGGGGTTTGTAGAATCTGTGCCAAGATGCACTGAAACAGTTCTGACTCAGGGTGGCCCAACACCTTACACTTAATGTTGGTTTTTCCTTTAATTTGTCTTTATATTTTCTCTCTTTTGTCCATGAAGGTCATTCAAATTAGTTGAATTGTAGTTAGTGTGTTAAATAAGGAAGAATTCTGAGCTCTGCAATGCTGTGGCTCTCCAGGACTGAACCCAGGGTCACAGCACAAAGGAGAAAGTCAAACCCCTCGCTTTTCTCTAAAGAGCGTCCTCGCTGAATACAGCCACTTATGGCACCCTTGAGGTCCGAGCCTGATGCAATCAACTTAAAGCATGAACCAAATGAATTGGAGTGGCTCTCTTAATGGTAAGCTGCCATCTGCTGGCTCAGCTTCTGTGAAACAACTCATTAATAATAGGTAGAGACAGAGCACAATTGTATCTATTGTATCTTTATTTTGCTTTTTTCCCCCACACATAACTAAACAGCTACTCCAATTTTACCTCCAGATAATTATGCTGTTGTTTTTTTTTTATAATCTATTAGATCTGACGAATTGCTGTGATGATCATGGTGGACGAACAGCCTTTTATGTTAACCAGGCTAACCAAAGATGTGACACTGAGTAAAGGAGGATTTGAGAGTTCATTTCATTCTGAAGCGAGCCTGACAGACAATCGAGTCTTTTCAGTGTAAGAGCCTTCAAGCAAAGCTTTACAATCCACACAGACAGCTCATCTTTACCAGTCTGTCTCTCAGGCCAGTTTTTTATGATTTAGCCTAGAGCAATCCGAAACCATATAAATCTCCTAAGAAGGGTTTTCCACATACAGTAATTATTTTTTTCAGCTTCAGGTCTGGCCTGGACATGTTCAGACTCTCTCTGGACCATTTTTCAGGATAGATTTTAAAGATGGTTAATAAGTTAGATAATTACAGATGTTAAGTAATGGATGGCCATGGGGTCTTAACTGCAACAAAAAATATATATATACAGGAAAATAGAATAGAAATGCAACAAGACAAGCTGTTCTTCTTTTTTACTACAAATTTGCATCATAGTTTGGTTGACAGACAGAAATGATTCATATTGGCAAACAGGCAATTTCTATTTAGAACATATTTCTAGTTTCACAGGGAAAAAACATAAAGCATAAATGTAAGGGTAAGTCTGCTAGGGTTAAAAATGTCTTTGTTTGTAGCACAAGTAGCGTCAGTGTGCATGACGCATTAAGACCAGTTACACCATGGCTGTGTGAATCTGTGTGGTCTCATTGACCAACATTACATGACTTCATACAGCACTCATAAAAAAATGTTTTTGAAGTGAAGTGACTTGTGGCCAAGTATGGTGACCCATAGTCGGAAATTATGCTCTGCATTTAACCCACCCAAGTGCACACACACCCAGAGCAGTGGGTTTTCGCTGCGGCACAGTTGGGGGTTCGGTGCCTTGCTCAAGGGTCTCACCTCAGTCGTGGTATTGAGGGTGGAAGAGAACACTGGTCATTCACTCCCCCCACCTACAATCCTTGCCAGGCCAGAGACACAAACCCACAACCTTCGGGTTACAAGTCCGACTCTCTAACCATTAGGCCACAACTGCCCAAGGGATTTACTGAAAAAAAGCTTTCTAAAAAAAAAAAAAGACATGAGACAAGTCTTTCTAAAGCTTTCTCTGTTAGATAAACACTCTGTTAGAAGATTCTACATAAAACTTTTAACAGTTCCCATACAGAAACAACTGAATTACCCTTAAGGGTTCTACATTGACAATAATTCTTAAGGACTTTTGAAGACAGATTGCTCTTAGTGCTGCATTATAAAGGAATTCAGGATAGAAAGCTATTGTACTTCGATGTACTTCACACCACAGCACTGTTGAATGCTCGATTCTGATTGGTCGGATGGGGTTGATTCCTTTTCTGTAAGAGCAGCTTTGACAGTAGTTCCAGCTGCATGACGATTCACAGGTTTATATTAATGCGCTCGTTTGAATACGTTATCGTTTCCATAGCAACAACCTATACAGTGATTTGTATGTGGACGCTCCGTGTAATCAAAGTCTAATAATAAACAAACTGAAAATGTGTAGTCATTTAAGAAACCTAAACTCGTAATCGTTGATATGGTGACATTTTCTGTGAAAAGATGTTTATTTAATATTTATTGAAGTGTCAGTGCTTTGTAACAGTGGGTAAGTTTTCCGTCATGGCAAAGTCTTCAGGACAGATGAGTTTGTGCTTTCCAGTTTCTCAGTAACATGACAAGCTGTCTGTGTGTGTGTGTGTGTGTGTGTGTGTATTTATTAACTTACTAACTTCAAGAGAAAGAAAAAAAGAAGCTAGTTAGGGAATGTTTGGTGAAAGAAAAACTCATTTCATGTCTCATATTCTACAATGTACAGTAAATGTAATTATAAATGATTCAAAGTATGATGTGCACTTCAGTAATACATTGAATATATATATATATATATATATATATATATATATATATATATATATATATACATACATACATACAAAGCACTAGTGGGAAACAGGATGTAGGCTCATAAATGTGAATTTCTGGTAAATAGACCACTGAGTGCTGGGATTTGGGAAGGGGTGTGTCAGCATCGTTCACACTTTGTGTGACCACTGGCTTGTTCTGTGTCTGCCTTTATGTGCTGCTAGGAGTGTGTCACTATGGAGCACTTTCCATATTGTCCCTCAGTGTGAACTGTTTGAATGGCAATTACAATCAAATGACTGACATTTAAATATGCTGACAAACAACAGCATCAAAAATAAGCAGATCATGTTGATTAGCCATTGAATTTTGAATGAAGGTTTAAAGGTGTATGTGCTTGTCTGTAGTTGCAGTAATCAGATACCGGTTTCACAAATCCTTCACCTGAGTTTATCAGTAGATTAGCTAATCCCACAAAGCAACACATCTACAGTAAAAACAACCTGTTTTTTTTGTACATGGATGTATTTACATTTACATTTACAGCATTTATAAGATTCTCATCATAATCATGTGCTTCCAGATCCAGAAAATTATTACTATGTATGAATATTACGTTATATATATATATTGAAGTCTTACTTCTCTGTTGTTGCATGTTGTTTAAAAGGGAAAAAATACATACTTTTAGAAAGTTTTCATTAAAAAAACTATTATAATTGTAACATCAAATGTTTGGAAAAGGCATATGTAGTAATAAAAAAGTCAAATGAATCTTAGTAAAAATACAGTGTTAGACTTAGGAGTAATACTGGACAATCATTCACTGTGTAAGGAAATGACACTTTGGTAGACTGACTGTTTTTGCCACTGTGTTTGTTAATCTCATTCCTTAGACAACATGATTTTTACACTCAGACGTTAGGTTAGAAAGTATATCCTAAATAAGTTTTGTGGAAATGTATTTAATTTATGTTAAAGTAAACATGTCAAAGTATTTTAACAGGCAGGAAACACATTTTTGGCCAAAACCCAGAATTCAGCCACAGTGACATCAGCCAGGTTTTCTCAGACATATATACATATATGTACATCTGACTCACTATTTGTGCACACAAAGCTATAGAGACTCAAAAATACACAAAGAGATGGGTGACTCACAGCACACACACAAACACACACACACACACACACATAGTCAGGAGGCTTATAAAGCTCACACACTCCACCCACTCTTTTAGCATGGGTGTGGAGCTGTCAGCACATTCTCAGGCTGAAGGAACTATTTTGCTTGTACTTTCCTCTCCTCACACACACACACACACACACTTCTTCTCCTTGCTTCAGACAGCACACAGCTCCAGTCATGAATTCGTACCTGATCCTGCTTCTTTCTGTCCTCTCGGCAGTTCACTGGAGCCATAGTCAAGACCCGGTGGAGGAGGAAGTGATTGTTGCACGTGAGTAGACTTAGTATTTTGGTTATTCTTAATTATTATCATTTAAGTCACAAAACACAGAAATGAGTCCTGTTTGATGAATGGCGTCATTTTATGCTTGACTGGCATGACAGTTTGCATATGTACACTTTGTAGTATCTAAAGTATAAAAGTAATAAAGTTTATGGTTTAGACTTTTGACACTCCGGATAGTTAATTATATTAAAATGGCAAAAAAATTTAAACCCTGTCCCCATTTTTAGGTCATGTGCAGCCTCTAGGAAGTTGGTCTGTAGTCAACCCCAAACAGGAACATGTCCAAGAGGCTGCCAGAAAAGCTGTGGAGAGATTTAACTCGAAATCCAAGGCAAAGAAGTACTTTAAGCTTGTAGATGTAACATCTGCACAAGTAAAGGTATAGCATCTTTTCTGTTTCTTTGATTTATAATAATAGTTCACATGCACATTGATTCAGCACTTCTGTAATTGTTAATATGGACACCGTATTTTCCTTTTCATGCCTCATTAATTGTTCCTTCCAGGTCACTGACATGATAAACTACAAGATGAACGCAATCATAGGGAGGACAAAGTGCCTAAAAACTGAGCCTAGAATAGATCTGGACTCCTGTGATATGACTGAAAAGGTATTTCTTTAGTAGTAAACCTTGTTTAATGTGTTTAATGGCATGCTTCTTTTAAATTACTTTTATATTATTTTAATGATTGTACTTTCTTCTAAAAATTATATATTTTATGTATTATATTATGTATATGTATATGTATGATATTATTATTATCAATGATTATTGTTGTTTTATTCTTTCTGTCTATTATTTTTTTGTCTTTCTGGCTAAAATGTTTATTATTTACTGCTATTATTTATTTCACTATTATTATTTGCCTGTTTTCTATTTTATTTTTAAGCACTTTTTATTTCTTTATTCCTCTGTTTTTTTTTGTTTTTTTTTTAAATAAACTTCATAACCTAGAAATTATTCACATTCTTTACACTGTTTTGCTAATTTGTTTTTCAATTCTATAATTTCCTTTTTAGGTTCTCAGGTGCAAGTTTGAGGTTCAGTTCAACCCAAGGAACAGCAAATATGTGGTGCAGAATGTGTCTTGCAACAAATAATCTCCAGAAAGCATATTACTCTTACATTGGCAAGAAGGAAACTGTCCGGTGTTTAAAGATGTACACACAGGTGACAAATTAAAGGAAAAAACAACAGTAAGATGCTGAGCCAGCCAGAACTGCTTCAATGCCCTTGCTACAGTCTCTGGAACTGTACTGGAGAGACGAACACCGTTTCTAAAAGATATTCCCTCAATTGGTGTTTTGATGATGATGATGAAGAGCTCTGTCTAACATGTCAATCCAAAATCTTTCACAGGTGTTCAATTGCTTGAGATCTGGTGAATGAGAAGGCCATAGCATATGATATACATCGTGTTCATCCTCATAAGACCATTCAGTGAACCCTCATACCCTGTGTTTGGGGGCGGAGTCATGCTGGAAGAGACCACTCTCATCAGGATGGAAACGTTTCATCAGCTGTCAGTCAGAAGAACGCTGTATTCATTTGTAGTTACTCTTCCCTCTAAGGGGAAAAGTGGAGGAGCCGTGCCAGCAAAAGAAATAAATAAATGTCATTTATATAGCCACCGTTTTTCCCTTGAATTTGTCACCTGTCTGTAATATCTTATGCCTTACTGATGTGTTAATGCAGAATAGCTCCCTCTGGAAGGGCTTTATTATTTTCATACTAGAAATTGGGAAAATGTTATTGCTATGTATTGTATGATCAGAAAACTGTAATAAATGTATGTTACACAATGTAGGAAATAAACAGGCATGACATTTTTGCATCTCCATTATTGCATATTATATATATATATACTGTATATATATATATATATATATGCATTTGTTAGGTTTCATAGCATGTTCTGTCCTCACTGCAAGTAATAATGTACAAATTGTGTATATTAAGATATTAATTGTGAAAAACAAAATCATGCAGATTTTGGTTAAATAAAAAAATTAACCAGTTTATTTGTTCTAATTTTGCTATGACTGTTGTATGCTGCCTTCTTCAGATCAAAACGTTCCTTTGGGTGTTTTTTTGGTTGTTTATATGTAGATTTTACTTTATATTTATGAGTGCTGGAGGATACACAAATATTTCATTATTAACTTAATAATAATAATAATAATCATAATAATCATAATAATAATAATAACATTGTTGTTGTTGGTGTTGTAGAAGTACATTTCTTCTTTATTTTCTGAACCAGAAATACAAGGAGGAATACAAGCCTTTGCACACAACCATAAATGTGCATGATAATAAATACATAATATTCAGCTGGAAAGTTGGATTTGGATAGTGATGGTAATAATACGGAACTTCTGTGGGGGAATGACTGTGTTCAGCATTTAGTCAGAGCAGCAGACTGAGGCCACGACTGCCAAAGCCCTGCGGCAGCACACCAGCTGGAGCCTCATCGTTCATTTACTGCCACGACACTGTTTTTACAGTAGCCTCTGACGCTTTTTTCCTCTGGTTACTGCTCCTTTAGAATAATGTCTATTAATAATATTTATAATCGAACCTGGGGAATTTAAATTACAGTAAGACAGATGCATTAGTAAAATATATAGTACAATTACATAAAGCTAGACAGTTCATTTATATTTTCTAATAAAACGTATTATAAAACATATATAAATCTGCTTGTGGAACTGAATGGGGAAAAAAAACACTTCCAGTCTTTTAGTCTTCTAGGACTCTTTCTTTCACACTGTCGTCTCTGTCTTTGGCGTCAACTTTGAGTTCAGGCATTGTGTTAGGAGACTGTGTTCGTGCCTGTACCTGCAGAGAATTCACCATGTCATATCATTAAAATGATATATTTTGTCTATTTATATTAATGAGCTCTTTCTAAAACATCATGGTTTCTATAGCAACAACTCATGGACTTGGATGGCAGACACTCCACATAATCTAAGCCTAATAATAAGCATGTTGTTATTTGATAAAGAAGATGAATAATCATTGATATGATGAACCTTTCTGTAAGGAGGTGTTTATTTAACATTTATCTCCAGTGTCAATGCTCAGTAAGTTTTCCGTCATGGGAAAGTCTTTCTCTGTAACATAAAAGATATTTTTTTGTCTTCTTATTAAATCTCCATAGAGAGAAATTAGACAGTCTATACACAAGCTTCATCACCAGTCCCTTTTTTTTTCTGTGAAAGAGGATGTTCTGCAACATAAAATGTAACTATAAATGGTTAAAAAGTGAGTCATTCATTTGTCATTGTGTCATTCATTTATATATTAACTGCTGTGGCATTATATGGCAAACTGCTGTGGTATAAGAGGAATAAAACTCTTTCAGATGTGCTATTATAAGAAAGTAATAAACTTTGCATCACACCACCCCATCATTGATTATTTTCCTATAACACAACGTTATATTGTGTTTTATTCCTTACATAAGGACCACAGTGGTACCTTAAATAAGTTTTGACAGGTACACTACATTTACTTTCTCTGTTGAAAGACGCATATTAAAGGTATAAGAGAGTGTACTGTCCATTGCGGTTTTAATTCACCCTTTATCCATTTTTGATCTGCATAAATTTCATGCATAACCTCAAAGCCACGTTCAAAACATCTATTCCGGTGTGACTTACTTGTTGACGACACGCTGTATCTCTTTGTTCTCCTCCTCGTGTAGCTTCCGCAGAACTCGTTGGAGAATGGGCAGCTCTAAATTCACATACTGTGCTACCTGAAAAAAGCAGTGGTAATGGTTAGTTTGAGTATAATAGCTGGGTGCATGGCTTACAACAGTGGACACGGGAGAAGTCCACTTACGTCCATGCTAACTTCCTGCTCATCAGTGTCCATGAGAAAGATTCTCATGATGTCCTCAGATGGCCCTTGAAGAAAACGTTCCCAAAGTGGAAGGTCTGAGCTGCCCAGCTTTTTCCTTTCTTTGAAATGGAGATGTTTGCATTCAGTTTGTTGAGTTTTCAATTTAGGAATGAATAAAATGTTAACAAACAAACAAATACTGAAGCAGCATGCAACATAAGGTAATACTGAATAGATTTTTCATTATTTCTTTTCAAATGATTAACTTTTTTGCGGGGAAATTTGAAACAGTCTTTTATACAGGTGTGTTAATGTTCCATGAAGATATAGAGGCACACAGATGACATACATGCTGCCAAGAAGCTGCTATATTACCTGGAAGTTGGTTCTAACTGACTGCTCTGCAAAAAGAACACTGGCCTGTTTTTTTTTTTTTGTTTCCCAGTAGTAGGCGTGTAGTGTTGAATTTGGTGTGTTTCTGTTTAGCCCACTTATTTCAGATACTGGCTCAATACTGCTCCAATAATAAATATCCTTCCATATAAGTCTCGGCACATCATTTACTTGCCGTGACAATTATTTATTTATGAAAGAACCACACGAAAGTTGAGGCGAAGCTCATTTGACTTTCCTTTAATTCATCAGAAAACTATGTTTATACAAAGCTGTTCTTCTCATCTGTCACATACTTAAGAATAACTCAGGAAGTATCAGGAAGTATGTGGCTGTAAGATAAGGGCCTTAGACATCTGCTAACCATTACTAAGTTCCTCCAAACCTACATGAGCAGGACTGTGAGGAAAATCTGGTTTGTGTGATACAGAAGCAGCATTGACATTCAGGCATATGGAGGTAACATGGTGGTTATGGCGTGGCTACAAATTAATACACTGAGGCCACAAGTTAATATTAAATATCTCATGGCCAAGAATTACTATGTTGTGGCCATGAGATCCCAAACTTACACCAATGAAAAATTCACTTTAATCATCTCCAAGCTTATGCGCTGCGATGGACTGGGTATATTCCCGGCTCATCCAGGGTATATTTCCATCTCATGCCCAGTGCTCCGGGATCCACAATGACCCTGACCAGGATAAAGCAATTACTGAAAGTGAGTGAGAGAATTATCATCTTGCTTAGGTTCCTGTGGCCACAATGGTTTAATTGCGTTGATTTCTCTACCTTACACCTTTTAAAAATACAACAGTTCTACACAAGTAAAGCATTCTGTAGCCATGAAATAGATAATAAGAAACCTAACTCATGGTCTTATATATTGATTTGTGGCCATGAGAAATTTAACCAGTGGCCACAAGTAGCATAACCCATGGCCTCAATATATTAATTCATGCCCACACCTTGTTAAAAAAATAACCAGTATGTCACCTAGGGGTTCTATAGCCATCCACTCTCAAGTTAGTTCAGCAAATGGTAGCTATTTACAAAGGGAAATGTAAAGCCACTGAATAGCAACTCAACATCACTGATAATCCTCTGGGAAAGCTGCTGCTAAAACAAAGTGTAGCCTCGAGCTTGTCTGAATAAACAAATAAAAACTTGCTCCCTTTACCACTAAACCTCAGTTCTGCCCACGCAGAATATGGACTGCCTATCTGCTGGACTACTACAAATCACATGCCCAAAAAAATACTGATGCAGTGGAAGTATTCATAAAACAGAGGCGAATGTATACTAATTTGAATCCCAGGACTACACAGGGGCAAGACCCATAATCCTCAACTGCTTGCATTATACCACACTAATTTCTTTAAAAAAAAAATCATCTACAAAATAAATAATGTGAGTTTTCAATGTAGGCATTTCATGCAAGACATGTATCATAGGCAAGTGCATGATGCACCAGAAAGTGCTTTAGAATCTACTACAAAGACACTTTAAAGCACACGTACCTCCACTTTGATGAATGCAATACAAGGCAAATTCACTGGGATCATTTTCTATCTGCAATAATAAACAGGACTGCGTGTCCGCATTATTTCATCTCGTAAAAAATGAATTCTCATTAACTACATTAAATGAGAGAATTAATTAAATAGGACGTACACATTCCAAGATACAGCTTTCATAAGGCGAGTTATTAAAGGTATACCTTAAATTTATGTAGGAGCTGCCAGATGACCTCTTGTGTCCTCATTGTGCTGTTTATGCGGACGATTGTGGCTGTCCCATAGGATGGGGTAAATATTGATGTCTGAAAAGGTATTTAAAGTTTGACTCAGAGGTTTAATCCTCCTTTCTGTCTCTAGAATTTGTGCATTCTTACTGAATTTTTGCAACTGAGTATTTTTCCAGACTAAATTAATTACCCTGCATTTTATGGATGTAAAATTGCATTGTGTTCTCATGTGTTAGATCAAAGAAATGCTAAAATGAGCACTGGAGAGTGAGTACACAATCAGCATTGGAGAAAACACTCTTGTACAATATGCTGCTGGCAGATTTTTCAGATTTTATATTGCATGCCACTAGGGGGCCAAACACCAAACTCTCATTTTTTCCAGCATTATTCTCTGACCTTATAGTTATAGAAATGGCCGTTAATGGAGAAGCGATGCTTTCTGTTACTCCGCCTCTCCTCTGCCCCCTTGGTCTTCACTCTCTTCTTCACCAGAGAGGCGTCACTCATGGTGCGGAACAGGATGGAGCTCTCTGTGACGGGTTCGTTTCGGCCCACCCTCAGCGTCTGGCTCTCATACTGCCTGTAGTCTAGATTTGAAGAGGAAAATTGAATTTGTCAATCATACTCACAGCATTTCACCTGAATTTCATACATGACCCCGAGGCATTTTTCTGCAAATGCAGAACATAAAAGAATTTACCATTCAATTCTTTGTATAGCATCATAGGCTATTTCACTCAATTCTATTTAGCTGGTTATGGTTAATAGGCTACAACATTATTTTAAAGGAAGAGTTTGTAATTTTAGACTCATCTGCTTCCAGTGAGGCTAATAGCAACTGCATAAAAACACTGACATGCCCCGCACTCCATGGGCAGATGTTTACATAGCGCAGCACAGGGACTCTAAGGCTTGTGCCTGTAACCTCTCAATCGTATCAGAGTTGCATCAAAGCAACACCATGTAACCAAGTTGAATACTTTTTCATTTGATTTTAATGATGTACTTCTCTTGTATATGCTAATAGAACATCATAGACCTATTCAATATTTCAGCACTGGCGTTGTTTTTATGCTTGTCCTTGATAACCTTAGTATTTGTATAATTAATTTTAGTTTTCTTCACTTAAAAGAAAAAATATTACTCTTGTAAGTGTTAATATTACTTGAAAAAGGAAACCCTGATGTTCTTTTCTGCCTGCTGTTTGCCATTTTTACTTGCCAAATGTGTGAGCAGTCTTTCTGCTTTGGGCCATTTAGTGCAAGCATCCTTGATTGGCCAATATATTTCCTCCACATATTTACCTAATACATATATATTTAGTACCTAAAATAAGACTTTTATCCAAGCTGTTGTTTCAAGCTGATTTAATTTCCTGCGTTTTTACTTTTTGCTGCTGTATCTAAGATGTTATTAATTAGATGCTTATTCTTTACTACTACTTAAGCCAGGTTGCCAGGTCTCATCAGAATTTCCAGCCCAAGTACATCTCAAAAAAGGGCACAAAATAACCTGAAACTAGCCCAAAGATTTCGGCACTGGAAAAGGGAGATGCATTTTTTTTCAGTCTTCGCATGGGAAATGAGTTTACCATGGTGCATGCGTATTTCTTTGCAGTATCTGCAATCAACTTTTTTTTTATCATCACCTGGTACAACCATTATCCACTATGTAATCCCCCTTTTCCCACTCCTAATCTTTGCAATACATCTTATGAAAGAAATAATTCTGTACATTTCAGTTTCCCTATGTTTGCCGTAATCAATGTTTGTAGAAATTGATTGGATTTAATTCTAGCTATTTGCTTTAAACAAGATCGAGGTAAGTGCGTGGCAAAACAAACAAACAAACAAACAAACAAAAAAACCCACCACCCACATTGATTGATTGTGATCACTGATTGTGAGTTAGGTGGGAGTAAGAAGCATTGTTTAGACTGTGGGGGCAGCTTTTCAAAAACTAAAAATCTAACAGAAGTCTGAAATAAAGACACTAGTCAGGTCCACTACATGGCAAAATCCATCCATTTTCCATACCGCTTATCCTAAAGGGACTCACGGGGAGCCTATCCCAGGGAACTTGGGGAACAAGGTGGGGGATGGATGGGGTGCCAACCCTTCGCAAGGCACAATCACACACACACTCACACACACAAACACAAAAAATTTGGAAATGCCAGTTAGCCAACAACTTATGTCTTAGGACCGGGGGAAGAAACTAGAGAACCTGGAGAAAACCCCTGAAGCACAAGGAGAACATGCAAACTCCACACACACAGGGTGGAGGTGGGATTCGAACCTCCAACCCTGGAGGTGCGAGGCAAACATGCTAACCAAAAATTATTATTATTATTAGTAGTAGTAGTAGTACAGATTATTTTATCATAGATCTAAAAATACTTTTAAACATTAAAAACATGGCAACACAGTGTGTCTGGAATAAATGTGTGAACGTTAAAATGAACATGAAAATGGGACTTAACCTGCAGCACAACTGTCGAGTGTCTCTGAACCATCTTGAATGGGTTCTTCTAGTTCATCAATGTGATAGAGATTGTCAAATTCTCCCCATCGGGTCATACCCCTAAACAAAACACGCAAACATACAAAAGCTTTCATCTTAGTGATCAAAGATAAGTTAAAAATGGTTGCATAAGTTAAATTTTCTGTATTTAGAGAAATTCTAGTATAATTCTATTCCAGTAACCTCTTATTTCCAAGTGGGCTGATGGCGTCTGGAGAATATTCCTGAGACTTGGAGTGGTTCCACGCCACCATCTGTTTCTCATCTTGGATTTTGAGGCGGATTGGTCTCTTCATGCCCCAAGAGACGACCAAGAATCCCTCGAGGGTCACCTGACCAGCAGGGTTCTACAGGAACATAAAGTGTCACATTAACAGGCTGTTCAGGTTAGGAGATAGAGTGGCACAGTCTATAGTGCTGGGGTTATTCCTTTTCTTTTTAGTTATCTTTCTTTATAGAAGTTTCCAGGGCTTTCCCAGGACATTTTCCACATCTTATGGGACACATCCTGCTTTTTTCTCTCTCTGAAAGAGTGCAGTGAGTCCGTTTGGGAGGCCCCCTTGTGGTTTGAATGAAAGAAGGGCTGCAACATGAAATGTACCCAAGTTAGAGATGTGGCACGGGAAGATTATTATGATGTGCATATGATGAAAATAAACTGGCAAATGAGAGAAGAAAAAGAGAGAAGAGGAGAAATGAATGCAAACACTGATCTTAGGTCTTACATATTAGGCTTGTTTTGTTTCCAAAGCGGCTAACTACCTAGTCTCTAGCTGCTAGGTAGCTATCTAGTAGTAGTACATTACTTGTAAAATAAACCATGTAAAAAAAAATGCTACATTTTTATGTTAGTTAGCTGGCTAGTTGCGGTGCTTCTGTGCCTGTTTGTAATGTCCTGTAAGGAAGATTTCTGGTACAATTTACATTTCATTAATGTCGTCCATATAATTGTATATAGCTATATGTCTTTTTCAGTTGTGTCTAAAAATATTGGCTAATGTTAAAAGCTAGCAATGACAACATTACATTCTGCTAATTCTGCGCTAAGCAACCAGTGCCATGTGGCAATGAGCAAAAAGTTTGGTTAATTAGTTCTTCCTCTGAAATATAGCTGGATATTTCAGCAATAAGCTCCCCTATTTTAACATATATCACACATCAGTTGAGGAGAAAACAAGTCAAACAGACAATCTCAGTCACTTAATAACTCTTCTTCTCTTCTCCACAGGTTCATCCAGCTATCCGTGCCTTGCAAATCAGAGAAACAGTTGAAGAAATGGCTAGCTGCTCGACTGTAAAAGTGAAACTGTACTGTAAATGATTTGTAGATAAACATTACTTGTTCTGCAACATTCACTGCATAGTAAATCAGTTTAACAATATATAATGCAAAGTCACTTGGGAATGTCAGGTTCTTTCCTTTCAAAAGCTTCAGAGCTATATTGCATCATACTAATTCATTGACATTTAGCCAGGATCAATAGCCAACAACCTTAAGTTATGAATCTAGAGTCGGGTGCTAAGATGTCCACAATGCAGAAAACATGAATGGAATCAGAAAGAAATTTGTAAGGTTGAAGAGAAATTTGCCAAAACAAACAAACAAACAAACAAACAAACAAAAAAACACCATCATGCAACACAAAATGCAAAGATTTTAGCACCAACACATCAGTAAACATGTGGGCTACTTAGCAGCAAGAAACACACAAAGCAGCACGAACTAGAACTCTAAGTTTAGCATTGAGCAGAAACTATAATTCCTGCAGTGATAATTCCAAATCAGATAGTCAGTTATTCTGTAAAGACATGTATAGTGAGTTTATAAATTCCCAGGCACAAGGAGGATAGTGAACATTGCTCATTAAAGAATTCTCTCAATTAATAAGATTTTGTTTTTTTATTATTGGAAGCCCTAATAATGCTAACTAACATTTGGTTAAGTAGAAATATGATGTAGTTTTGTATTTTCTTAAATATATATTCATACTGTTTGATCGTATACAACAATTAGTTCCAATCCACTCATTTGACTGGTCGAGAGGCGTTCCAAGAGAGCCTATATTTACTATAACCACACTGGGACATTTCACTGTGTATCACTCTGCTTGTCTGTGTTCCCCATGTAAAATTCCACTTTGTAATTCAAAACGGTTACTACAGTAGTGCTAGTGACATGATCTGCAGACATGCCGAACGATACTTTTCAGCAATATTACTTTTGACCTAAAAATATGACTCGTCAGATGAAGATGACTAGGAAGAAGGGACACCAATTTTACCAGAAGCACCTTTACCTGGAATGTAAAGTGCAGAAATAAACAAAACATTTTGACATATTGTGTCTGAAATGTCACTTATTCAATAATAATTTCTTGTTTATAGAACTGTTGTATAAAATCAATATCAAACTCGTAATCATGTGGTTCTACTGAATATCGGCAAGGCTGTGAGTACCATGCTGATATTCAGTACAATTGCACTCTTGGTTGTGATATTGCTTAATAATAGAAGACATTAAACCCCAAAATAAACATTAAACCCATATAGAAGTAAATAAAATAAAAAAGAATTTGGTCAAATTCTTTTATAGTCATGTGATCAGAAATTGCCTTAAATAAGTGCTCAGTGCTCTTGAGATACACAGAGGGAACAGGCTGTAAGAATATAAATAACATTGTTTAAAATAACATCACATCATACTTTTTTAATGTTTATAGTTACATTTTAATGAAACAAATTATTGTCCTGATATCACTTAAAGTGATCAGCCATAACATTAAAACCACCTGCCTAATATTGTGTAGATCCCCCTTGTGCCGCCAAAACAGCTCTGATCCGTCGCGGCATGGACTCCACAAGACCTCTGAAGGTGTGCTGTGGTATCTGGCACCAAGACGTTAGCAGCAGATCCTGTAAGTTGCGAGGTGGGGCCTCCAGGGATCAGACCTGTTTTTGTCCAGCACATCCCACAGATGCTCGATCGGATTGAGATCTGGGGAATTTGGAGGCCAAGTCAACACCTTGAACTCTTTGTCATGTTCCTCAAACCATTCCTGAACAATTTTTGCAGTGTGGCAGTGCGCATTATCCTGCTTAAAGAGGCCACTGCCATTAAGGAATACTGTTGCCATGAAGGGTCTTGGTACCTGGTCTGCAACAATGTTTAGGTAGGTGGTACGTGTCAAAGTAACATCCACATGAATGCCAGGACCCAAGTTTTCCCAGCAGAACATTTTTCCAGCTTGCCCATTTTCCTGTGTCCAACACATTAACTTTGAGAACTGACTGTTCACTTGCTGCCTAATATATCCCACCCCTTGACAGATGCCACTGTAATGAGATAATCAATGTTATCACTTCACCTGTCAGTGGTTTTAATTTTATGGCTGATCGGTGTCTGTTACAACAGCTATAAACAGTTGGTCCCTCACCAGCCTCTCTTTTTTCTCTCTTTTGAACGTACTAAGACAAAAAAAAAAGCCATTGGTCATGTTGCAGAGACTTTACCTCTGACTGTTTCAAAGAGCTGATGCTAGGGCCTCTTTCGAAAAATGCTAAATAAGCATCTCCTCGCAGAAAACTGAACTATATTGACAATTATATTGACAAGTTTGTCGAGTGTCTGCAGTACAAGTGTGCAAGTCATTACTATGGAACCAGTAACATGGTATAACGAGCACATTAATATAAACCTGCGATTTACCTTGCAGCAGAACTCTTGTCCGAGCTGCTGTTACAGAATCCTAAATCAACATCAATCAGCACCGATTTGACCAATCAGTATTGAGAATTAAACAGTGCTGTGGTGTAAAACAATATAACCTTTATCTGGTATAAAATCAGTGTCCTCTGAATGAAACAAATCTTATTTGTTATAGTTACCTCATTGACAGAGAGTTGCAGTTGAGTCTTGTCCTTCAAAAAGCAGTTGTAGGTGTTTAGTAAAGACAGAAATCTTGTCCTGTGTGTGTGAGAGAGCAAATACATTATATTAAACTGACATCATAAAATAAGTAAGTAAATAATTCAACTGTTTAGTCACTAACCTTGAAAAAGTTCTTCCATCCCCGATGTGGACGAGCATGCGTGGCTGAGCCGTAGACATTTCTGAAACCATCCAGTTCTGCCAAAAAAAAGTTTTTTCTTTTTCCAAGCCACTCATTTGTTTTATATATATATATATATATATACACACACACCAGTCCTTCTTTTAGTCCTGACACACTGCAGAGTCTGCTATTCATTCAAGTCAGTCACTCCACTGTTGATACATTTAGACAGTTGTTACTGGCACAGTCCATTGATTTTCTTATTCACTGCGTCCAAACTTGTTCTGTCAGGATTGGAATCTCTGCTATTTGACTTATGGCTAGTCAAATATGCCGTGCTAATATGTGAGGAACCAGTACGTTGTAGATTCAGACAGACAGGTTTTCACTGTTTTGGTCTGGACTAAGCTGTGAGGTTTGGAAACAGTCTGTGTTTGTGGTGGTTTACTGCTTGTACTTTCAGTTTGTCAGTTATATGAGCTGCTCATAGTGAGAATATGTGAGTGCTTGCGTCAATATGCGCTGTGATTGGAGGATAGGCCCAATCAAAGAAAGATTAAAATCTATTCAAAATAGTTACAGGAGCAAAGGAACAGATACACCTGTATGCCTATAATACTGCAGTTTCTGTTGTATACTGAGCACCTTTGACAAATAACAAATTAAAGAGTCCACATAGAAATATTGTGTAGCTGTATAACTTATTCTTCTCTACTTGTATGTCACAAACTGATCTCAGCAGGAAAATCAAGCTCTCAGAATGGAGATCAGATTCTGGAGTTAAACACTGACCCCTGTCAGATTCCATATTCATTCTCTGAACACTACACCACCAAAGCCTGACTCACGGCTGCTCCAGATGCACATAAACACACGACCCCAACGCCACTCTCACCTGTCGCCGGCTCAGATCCAGTGTCAGCAGACTCACGCTGGAATGGGTGCCATATCTCTACGATAGTCTAGTTCCAGCCTGTAAGAGCCGAGGCTGTATATTAAAGACGGTGTGGGATAAGAGGATAGGAGGGAGGACCTGCGTGCCAGTCAGGTGTTAATGACTGGCGCATTCAGACTGTGTTGTGCTGTAACTCGATCCGACTCACCTCTCCTCTGAGCATTCTGGGAGAGCTTGGAAAGTTGCGGATTTATAGACACACCCATAGGTACGTGCCTCTCACCTCACACTACAATAGTATGATTAACCCTTTCTGCACTGACATGCAGACACCATGGAGACATAACACTTGCATTATTTAATACACATACTTATACCATCAAATTATGTGTAGAACTGAAAATATTCAGTAGAAGAACAAAATCGCAATTCTTTCTTTTGCTTTTGAATAAGGTGTGCTAAGGCTGAATGCTGGATTTCCCCCACACCTGTCATACACATTCATACAATAATACCATGATATCAACACAGTAACTTCCGCATACATCATTTTTATTGTCCTGTTGCCCTTTAAGTGCCCTATTTCCTATCTGCCACAGTATTTTTGTTATTTTAAACAGCTGGCCTGTATACAGACCACTGTGCACTGGACAGAAGCCACTCCCTGAATACAAAACAAACATGAACTTTGAATTCTAACCTTTGTCATGTTTCTCCATTATTTCTTGCTTTCCTGCTTTCTCAACACACACACACACACACACACACACACACAGTGACAGATATACATGATACAGAATTGTTTATTTTATTTACTATCCCTCACACCTGAATTTAAAGGCTCCTTCTGGAAAATGTTTAAGGTTTGCATGTTAAAGGTGTAGTCAGATAATTTGACAAAACTCAGAATAAACACAGTCGGTCTTTTCAGTGTTCTTTCTGAAGCCACGCCCCCAAAACACAAACAGTCAAGCCTAGGTAAGACCTGAACTGAAAGTAAATATGATTGACAGGTGTTCTGATTGGTTGGATGTTGGTAGCCACTTCGTTTTTTCTTTTTTTTTTTTTCATCCTGTTAAAAAGAGATTTTTCTTCTGAGAAAGTTTTACTTCTGCTAGAACGTGATGCAAACTACACCAAATATTGCAAAACCAAATAGTGACCTGACCTAAAGTTGCTGACTGCACCTTTAAACCCTTACACTGGAAAATCACTAGCACTTCCTAATTCCCATTACTCAGCAGGTCACTTCAAGTCACGGAACATTTTTGCATTAAAAATTTACATACATCTAAATAATCATACCTGTGTTGCAGAGCTGACATTATGGTTGTTAGTGCACAATTGTTTCATAAAATTCAACACATTTGTTCTGATCTGGCTGTATCCTGTCTATTCATCATCACTCATGTGTCTCTGTTGACTTTTGTGATTAATCTACATGCATGCTGTGATTCTCCTGTTAGGAATGTGGACAGTTGGACATGTAGTTCTCAGACTACACACCAGATGGTGGTAGAGTATTGCATTAGTCAGCCTTAACGCTGTTTAAATGTGACACATTACCCATTATATAACCTGTTTTTATGTTGTCAACATAATAATCCTGCAAAAGTAGATTCACCTTTGCAGAATGTTCAAACCCATCATGCCATGTGACATTAAAAAAGGTCCAACTTATGGAAAGCACAATCACCTCATAAACAAATTCCCCTTTCCTGTGCAGCTGCACTAACTGTTAGCATTTAATGAAAGCGTCCCACATAATGTGTTACAGCCTTTTTAAAGATAATTACGATCAAGATATGGTCGTAGTCAGTGGTCAAAATATTGTCACAAAAATTTCACTTGGTTCAAACAACAAATGGTTTGAGAGCATAGTGACATTAAAACATTTTAGCTGACTAATAAAGCCTAGCCTAGCCTTTTTTCTTCTGCCAAAGGTCATATGGATTATTATCCATAAATTACTCTGGAATTGCACAAAAACCCATTTTATTTGTTAAAATAAATCCTTTCTTGAAAGACATAAAACATTTAGGATAGAAAGAAACCTCAGGAACTGGTTGGCTAGCTTGGCTAGCATGGTTTTCCCACCAAATGCCTAATGTCATCAAATTGCTCTGGAAGTACAATAAAGCCAATTTCACCTAAAAATCGCCTAAAGTTAACTTAATCTTAGCCTGGCAGGCATAGAAAATCTTGCTATGAGGAAAAAACAAAACAAAACCAGCACGAATATGTTAGCTAGCTATCTGACTAGCCAACCTACCAAATGAAGAAATGGCTCCATCTTGCCTCCTAAAGGATTCTTGGATTTCTCCCTTTCGATGTTGAACAGAGGGTTTCCCATTTAGAAGATTTTCTTACTAAAACTCATTTAGAAAGCTAGAATCATTCACAATAAAAAAAATCCTTTTTTCTAAGTCAATTTAACCAATATCATATAAGCATATTAATCCAAATTACATGGAATTGGAAGATAGAGGGGTTTGTTTTATTTTTATTTTTTTATAACAGGGGAACAATATCCACTTATACCTCATGAGATCATGAGACATGGCTGTTACTAGGATCAGCGAATTACTTTCAGTGCATTCATATTAACCCTCACACAAGTTGCTTTATACAGCAACTTTGATCGAATAAAACCAGATTCTTACCCTGTGCCTGTGCATCTTGCAAAAAGCCAGCATATCCTACAGCAGCTACCATTTCAATCTGCTGTGGAATCTTGTATTCTGTCCATCGTTCATCTTGTGTTGCTGTATGTGACGAGCAGCTTGCCAAGTCACCAAGTGACATTGCTCTGAACAACAGCCCCATATTAATTGCACGTTGTCAGTGTGTCTGCTTGTGATGGAACAGCACATGTGAGAGGCCTCAGCTGTTTGGAGCATTTGTACCATTAAGCAATTTTTATTATGTGTTTATTAGCATATACTGACGATCACGTGCAACCATGTTCACCATTATTACATTAGATCAGAGTTCATCATGACTAATCAAGCTCATTAATAAAAAACAAACAAAACTTTTTCATCATTTTCTATCCTTTTTACTTGTGATTTTGCAGTATTTCGAGGTGATTGATGCTAAAATGCATACTAGGGGAACTATATATCAGATACGTCCCATGCTAAGCTTTCAGGAAACACTGACAGCCAGTTTGTATCTAAAATCAACTTGGCAAGCCGACAGTCAACGTAAAGCCAACCTTGACTGCTGTGCTAAGCTAATTGGTACCTGGCATGTACATTGGCAGATTTAAAGAGCTAACAGGACTGTACAGTACAATGTGTTAATAGCTCCATCATCAAGCTTTACAGCGTTTATGACTGAATTAGACTAAGGGCCTGAAGTTTTTTTGTGTCCTTTTCATACTAATTTACATTTAGTCCATCCTCCCAGGTCCCCTTCCTCCCTCATGATCATTTTCAACCATAAAGTCATTTTGGCTATGAGTCTTTGTCTTTGTTATGGCTTCTTGAAAACAGCATGTCCCCGGTGAAGCTGCGTTTGTTTTCATTTTCACATCTGCGCGTGGGTGGAAGCTTTTATCTTTGGCCCTCGTTGATCCATCATCACGCTGCGTGTGACAACAGCAATTCAGAGTTGATGTATTTACAAGCCCACGGTCTGCTGACACACACATACTTACGCATGATGTCCTTGAAGAGGTAGCATTCTCCAAACCTGACTTAAAGAAACAGCAAACAAATCCTTTTCAATCCTTGACTGAACGAAACAGCAAACAAATCTTTACACAATCCTTGGCTCTGTTCCATTCTCTGAGACACTTCGTATAACCTGAGCTCTTATTTATGCTTTTCCCCAACTATAGCCTTAAAAGGCAGAAGCCAAGAAGATGGGGGCATAAACACATACTTTGGGAAATGTCATTCCCCTGCTATAAATAAATCAGAGTGCACAGGCCAACAGGCAACAGGTGGGTCCACCACACAAAAGCCTCCTGAATGCAGACGCCACGCCAGTCATACTGCTGCTATGACTGCTATGAGTGAGAGCTGGTCTGCACTGTTCACATAGCACAAAGGAAACTATAGATCTGTGTACACACACTGACGAGAAGATTACATGTCCTGCCACAATCACATTTAACCAAAAGGCTTTACTCACTGTCTTTTTTTTTTTTTTTTTACTTAAGTGTGAACTTATTTATGCATCTCTTACTGTGGCTCTTCCTATAGCGCTAACTCCTCTGCAGCACAATGCCTCCCTGCACAACAGTACAATGTTCATATCATTCTGTAACATACTGTAAACAATACTTATTTTATTTCTGTTTCCTCAAACCCTACATGTATATATTGTCATTTCTTCATCTTCTGGTAATTTTCACAATTGCCTCTTTATATCTAATCTTTTATTCTATTATTCTATTTTTATTTAAAGTTTCCCTTAAATGTCTATTTTCTTGAATATTTGTTAATAGTCTATGCACTTTTCTGGTCCCTTTAGCATGTTACATGTTATACATGCGTGCACTTATCAAGACAAACTCGAATGTATGTGTAATATAATTGGCGAAATAAAGAGCTTCTGATTCTGAATACTTACCTACTCAATTCAACACACTACTTATGGATTATAAAATGTCTTTCACTGTCACAAAGTATTACTCTGTACAGTGTAATTTATACTACGTCACTGCTGAATTCCTGATTCTGATTGGTCAGATGCTATTGATTAATTTTCTATTACAACAGCTCTGACAGCAGTTTGGCTGCAAGGTTTTATTATTAATGCGCTCATTCTCATACACTATCATTTCTACAGCAACAACTTACACAGGGACTTGTATGGTAGATGCTCCGCAAAAATGGATTTTTAAAAATGTTTCCTATGAGGAGAGTTTATTTAGCATTTTGGGTGGAGTCTCTAGTGTCTGTGCTTTGTAACAGTCAGACATAAAGCTGTAGTGTTATGTTTTCCGATATAGGAAAGTCTTCAGAACAGAAGGCTTTGCACTTTACACTTTGCAGTTTCTCGGTAACATGACAAGCTACATTTCTTGTCTCATTACCTTCAAGAGAGAGAAAGAAGAGAGGCTGGCGCGGTAACAACAGTTTCTAGCTGTTAGAATGTAAGTAACAGCAATGAAGTTGTTTGGTGAACAATCTACAACATTAAAGTAACTATAAATGAACAGCATGATTGTGGTTTGTTAATTAAGCAGTTGTAATTGTTCACAATTTCTGTGGTATAAGCAGAAATAATAATAATATAATAAATAAATAATAAATAATCAAATACTGGATATGGATGTGCTGATGAGCGAGTTTGGGTTGGTAACAGTCACTTTGCTTTCCATTATGCCACATCACTCCATTCCATCGTTGATTATTTTCCTATGACAGCACATTCCCAAGTGTGTGTTTTACTCCTTACACAGGACACAAGCACATATCCTGCATGCTTTCTATATAACATTTTCATTTTTGTACTTTCACTGTTATCACTTATTTACTGTATAATTTATAGTTTTGTACCAAACCAAGATGATAGTTATATGATGTTTTTATTTATTTATTTGTTTGTTTGTTTAATTAATTAAATTTAATTTTATTTCATTTAGCTTGCAACCAAGCCTGGGTCCTTAGAGGGTTTTTCAGTTTTTATCTTCTTGGGGAATCTTTACAGGCTCTCTGTAAAACCCAGTAAAAGTGTTTCTCTTTCAGATACAGAAACTCTTCAAAATGCCCCTTTTTCCTTAAGAGTGTATTATTATTATTATTATTATTATTATTATTATTATTTTATTTTTTATTGTATTGACACACTTATTGTAGACCTCATCATAGAACAGTCTTTTTGTAACCGACCATGATTTTATTTATCTTATTGTTTTCTTCATAACATTACTTACCTACTAACTTACTACGTTAAAGCTGACAAGCTTTAATGCCACCACAGAATGCACAAACCCACTATATGTATGTAAGGGGTTCAGCATGAGTTAGGTAACTGAGCATAGTTTTCTGGCCTTTCCTGGGGCAGCTTTCTACGTCTCCACCGGCTCCGTGAGGTTTCTCTGAGCTCTGAGCTGCTCATATCTCTGCACGGATATCAGGCAGCTGCTGCTGTCCATCTGCTTCAGTAAACCATACATGCACAGCACTGACAGACAGCGCGGCCGGGCCGCATACACACACATACACACGCTGTGGAAAAGTGTCCTGTGAAAGACATACTGCAGGGATTTTAACATGAAGCTGACGGATGAGCTTTTGAAGACAGTTTGAAATGCAGCTTTCTTTAAATATGAAGCTTCTTGAAAACATTCCAGTGCTGCAGATCTTCCTGCTGTTGCATCTCAGCCTGATCAGTGGTGTACAGAGAGGTGGGTCAATGTGCTTTGTGTTACGGCTGAATTCCGCAGTGATCGGAACTTATCTTGGGTGAATTACTTTCACAGTTGTTGTTCTGTATAGCAATATATGTCAAAATTCTTTCAATACAACTTTTAAGCTAGTAAATAACTGTACTGTGATCAGTATGAGAAAGATCCAGCATTGGGTGTTGAAGTTTTGACAATGTCACAGCATTTGCACCTTAATATAAATCTGCTACTGTGGACATAATAATTTCATGACTATGAGTAACATCTAATGGAATATAATAGCAACAGGCAATTATAAAATTAGTGAGCTTATATTTGATCCTTTTTACATGTTTACTGGGAAGTGTTTACATAACTGACATATTCATCACAATCTTTTAAAATTGCTACATAAAATGGCTGCATATTTTCAAGTCAAAGTAATGACAAGATTTAAATTCATTCATTTCTGATTTTCAGAAATATGTCATATTCCTTGGGCTGAAATGTATTGCCTTGTGATGTGACGCTGGAAAAACCTGAAATTAAAACTGAAACTACATTTCTTGTTTATGGTATCTGATGAAGACTTATTTGATCATTTTGGGACTTACAAATGCCTCATGAGGAAATCAAGATGAGGAAATCAAGATGAGGATATTAAATGTGACAGGATCATACATGGTTTCATCAAAAGAATTTTTTTACAAGAACCTCAGGAAGAGTTTTTAAAAAGTCTCCACATAATTAAGGATTATATGAAGAATATGGCTTTTATAATCTTTAAGGCTATGGTTCTCCAGAAGGGGTTCATGAAGCGTTGCCAGGGGTTCCATGGTTTTCAAATTTTGTTACAGTGGTGGGAAAAAACTTTCTAGTACCAACAAATAACCAATATTATTGTACACATTTAAATAATGTGTATAATTTTCCAAATGCTTTGTTAAATAAATCAGCCCTGAGGGGTTTTGTGATTTTTTTTAACAGTTAAAAGGGGTCTCTGATGGTAGAAACATTTGAGAATCCTTGCTCTAAGGAACCTCCTATAAATGTTTGACTATTGTGTACTCAATAAGCTATTAATGAACATCTGGTGAGGTCAGAATTATTATGCATTACATATCATCATTGGGAATTTGTTTTCTAGATGTATGACAAATTATCTTATGAATACTGACCAAATGTTTTGTTTGCATTTGACAAACTACTGTGAAGGGTGCTTAGATCCACAAGCCATAAAGATGACACTGATATATTACTACCAAATACCTGCAGTAAAACTGTCACATCAATGGAAAATAAATGAATGATCTCTCATTGTCTTTATAGTGAAGGACAACTATCCTGGCCACAGTAAAAGAAAAACTACGGCACTACAGAACAAAACAGGAATAATGATGTGAATGTTAGAGAGAGCATTCTCTGAGATCAGTGTTGGTTTCTGGGGTGTACTTTGGTTTGTAGTCCAGGTGGTTTGGTACTAAACAAGTTACAGATGCCTTACAATTATGAGAGTTTGTTTATTTCTGGTGCATAGACAGGACAGGTCTGTGCGAAGTAAGTCTTTGGCTGATGTTCTTCTAAAAGTTCAGGAACAGTGTGAGGAAGAGGTGACATATCCGCTGATTCTCATATCAGGAACTGCCAGGTTGTGTTCCAGAGGATCGAGACAGAGCAGTCAGCCAGTGCTAATATTTCCATGTGAGAAAACTGAGTGGGGAATCAGCAAAGTTTGCAGAGTCATGGTGTAAATTACGGAGTCACTGGCTGAACTTGTCGGAGGATTGACTTACATGCTGTGCAGGGACTAGAACTGGATGAAATAAATTGAACAAAAGGAAGGTGAACTTGGAGAGTGGCTTATATTGGCTAACAAATCAACAGTGGTGGGTGGGTAGTGTTAGCTACATCATAATTTTGCTTGTAGAGTTTCAGGGAAGCATTGGCCACTTGCACTTGCATGTCACTAAATAAAGATTATACTTTTTATTGATTCCATTTAGAGTCATATTGGTCCCAGCTGATTCCTGAAGGAGTTGTACTGATTCCTGTTGATTCTTACTGATTTCTTATGGAGTCATATTGATTACCTTTGATTCCTAGTAGAGTCATATTGATTCCTGTTGATTCCTGAAAGAGTCATGTTTATTCCTGATGGAGTCATTTTGATTCCTGTTGGAGTCATATTTATTATCTTTGATTACCTTTGATTTGAAGACAACTTGTTTCCTGATTTTCATATTGGAAGTTATATTGATTCCATATTGGTTCCAACGTACATTTTCATTTCTGATGGACTCATATTGATTGCTATTTACTCCTTATCAAGTCATACTGATTTTAATTGGTTCCTGATGGAGTCACCTTGATTCAAGTTGATACCAGATTGGGTCAGATTGATTCCTGTTGAAGTTTGCTCTTGTTCCAATATACATTCAGAGACTGAAGTTGCTAAAACAGACATGGATATGACATGACAGGTTCTACCAGGAAACAACTGGCCTGTTCCATTGTCTTTCTTAATGATTCTCCTCCTGTTGTCTCTATTTTCAATCTAGAAAAACATAGGCTGACTCTGGAAATAGCTTGAACATCACATGCTTAGTGTCATACATTCATTTCATTATAGAATTCTCTTTTAGCTTATTTCTAATCCCTGTTTGTGACTGGAGAGGGCATATAAAGTGAGAATGTATAAGTGGGCCTGCAAAAGTGTTTATTTTGCAGTGTCATACACTATATGACCAAAAGTATGTAGACACCTGGCCATCACACTCATATGAGGGTCTTCCCCAAACTGTTGCCAAAAAATTAGAAGCACACAATTGTACAGAATGCCTTTGTATGCAGTAGCTTTAAAATTTCCCTTCACTGGAATTAAGGGGTCCAAACGTGCTCCAGGATGACAATGCCCCTGTTCACAAAGCGGACTCCATAAAGACATGGCTTGCCGATGTTGAAGAACTCGAGTGGCCTGCATAGAGCCCTGACTTCAGCCTCACTGAAGACCTTTGGGATGAATTGGAACACCAGGACTTCTCACCCCGACATAAGTACCCGACCTCACTCTAATGCTCTTGTGGCAGAATGGTCAGAAATTCCCACAGCCACATTTCTAGAAAGCCGTCCCAGAAGAATGGAGTCTGTTACAGCAGCAAAAGGGCAACCAACTTTGGAAACAGATGTTCAACAAGGACGTGTAGGTATGATGGTCAGGTGTCCACATATTTTTGGCCATACTTTTAGTAGTCTTGAGATCAACACAGTTTTAGGTGAGACAGAGTCAAAACCAAGACTGTAGCCAATGGAGTCCAAATGAATACCGAGTATGACAGAGGGGTGAGACCAAGATGAGACCAACACCACACATGGCTGAATCCATGTCAAGACTGTTGCTCAGATGTGTTAATTTGCTGATTGTGGTATCTGCAGTGTCTAGGACACACATGAGACATGTTAAGCATAGCCTATTTGTCAAGCAAATGCTGCAGTGTAATCTTATTTTATATCATTGCTACATAAGGCACGCATGGGTGGGAGGTGGGGGGGGGTGGTCAGGGAGTATGTGTGAGGTAAATGAAATGAGTTTGCTAGTTATACAAAAGATTAATTTTTTTTTTTAAAGAAATGCAACAGGAAGCAGTACAGCACATATAAACATTCGCAAATCAAAGCATATTTCTTTTGATATAAACACAGCAAGTAAAAAAATGTATTAGAAACTAGAATTTGCTTTGGCTCATACAACTTTCTGAGACCAAATACAGCTGTGAATTACAAGTACTTGTGCTATATTATTTTGAACATAAGAGGATGAAGTATTTTGAAACATAGTCACTAGTCTCGGGTGGTGTCAAAAAATAGTCTTTGTAGGCCAAGGCTGAGACAAGACAGAGTAAAATTTCATCCGAGTTTATGATAAGACCGAGACCATTGATTTGTGGTTTTAAGACCGGTCTCGAGTACCAGAACACTACCATATAGTGTATGTGAGCACCAATGGTAATGTTCGAAAAAAGCTGCAAGAAAAACAGGATGATCTATTGTCTGAGCAGCTTCCTCCAGTAGATGAATATCTAAACAAAGCTAGATAAGCTATTAGCATACCATACTAGCATAACAACAGTCAGAAGAGAGAGATTAGCACATGCATCAGAAAACTTTGTGTTAGCATGCCTAATGATGCAGGAACTGTACCAATTATTGAGCACTGCTTTCCATCAGAATCATTTTCAACATTTGCTGCTAAAAGAGTTTTCAAAATCATACACATAAAATAAGGTACCCTGTGGTAGCCTATTGGGTTCTTTGGTTTGTCCTTTTGAGGGAACCTTTCCTGCTGCTTTTTGGTGGAAGATTACTGACTCCAGTTAGAGTATGCTCTTGTTAGAGTTAACATCTTTGGACTGCTAAATCAGCACTCTAAATCTAAATCTTTCCAAAGTAGAACTACTTTAGGAAGCTAGAAGCCATCAAAAAACAAACAAACCTTTTTTAAGAGCGTAGGACTCAACAGATGAATCATGACAATAAAACTCCCTGTTCCCCAAAACAATTTGGTTCCTGTTTAACTTTATTTATGCAGGCTTACAGATAAAGCCAACATGACGCTAGCAGTGCTATATCCACCTTGTCATTGGAATTATCAACATGCCTTTTTTTCCCCTATGAGACCCCATTTGAGGTTATTAGTCTTTAGTGTTGCAAAGATCAGCAGTTAGAATTTAGAATATGTTGTTTTGAAAGTTTCATTTCACAACAGCCACCATAAGTGCTGTTGCTATTTAAGGTCATATTTCTTGTAAAAATGTGTCCTCCTTTCATAGCTTGATTGATGAGGAACTGAGCTAGCTTTGATTCACTGACTGCTTAGGTTTCACCACTGTGTGTGACTTATTTGAGATCTATTACCTTTCATGGCCCAGGTCTAGTAAGGCTAAATAGATCGAGAATGCTATTTCTGCAGTTTATGATGCTAATTAATCTCTCTCCATCCATCTCTTTTTCTGTCTCTCTCTCAGCTCCTAAAATCACCACCTTACTTGAGACAGTTGATGCCTTACTGGATCATAATGCTACTTTTATATGTGAGGTCGACTCACACCCTTTAGCAGATATAACATGGATGCGTAATAATTACCCTATACGGTTAGTAAGTATGTCATAAATTTGTCATCAATTAACACCTCTAAGATTCTAAGATTTCATCATATAAAATCTTCTGTTTATTACAGGCACTATGACTCTCGGTACATTATCAGAGAAAATGGCCAAATGTTGATCATTCCCAATGTGAAGGACACAGACAGTGGAGAATATTGTTGCACCGCCAATAACGGGATTGGAGAACCAGCAAAAAGCTGTGGGGCTTTGCAGCTAAAGATGAGTACGTTTTCTACCTTGTATCTTTTCTATTCTTTATGTTTTCTATATTATAAATAATATTCTAAATGTGAAGACATCCTTCCTAACTCCAAACCTGAGCTACAGTCTCTTACATAACCAGAAACCTGATGCTCTCCTGCTATAATGACCTCAAAATAAAGTCATGACCTTCTGGGGAGAATGCTGGTATTTACGTCATGTCTTGACTCCCTCTATTTGGGTATTTATTTGCTTAGTGGCACTTATTTAGGGGGGATGAGGATGTTTCAGTAGTGACCAGCACTGTAAGCATGGTGTGTGAATTCTGGCTATGACAGTTCCTCAACCTCAGTTACATCACTTGAGTTCATAACTGGTCTCAAATTGAGATATGTGGGGGACTGTTTTTTTTTTAATCCTGGTTTCGCAGTTATTGCTTTTGTTTGTACCTGTGTGGAATATTTTCTAACAAATCTTCTATTCTCCAAAATAGAAAACAGTACATGTTTACTAAACTAGAACTACAGTTAACCTTAAAACATACTTTTTTTTTTTTTACTATTTCTTAAAACTATACTATTTACCATATCTTATTTGAGCCTTCCTGTGTGAATCTATTTAACATCTCAGGCTTGAAACATCCATTTCCTTGACACATCCATTATAAGTTACAAAAAATATACATTTTATTGTCTAACAACTCAACCCTGTTACCTGAATACATTCACCCCTTAAAATATTTGGAAAAAGTCCACCATGATTTTTAATGATATTGTGATATTGACTGATGAGGTCACTATGAATGTACAACACTGTTACCCAAATTATAGATTGAAAATGATAAATTTTAAAGAATATAGATTTTAAGTAAATCATTAGAATGTCCTTAAGGTCCTCATGACTTTAGCATAGATGCTAGTTAACCACATTTTGGCATTTGCTAATTCTGTGCTAAAGAAATTCAACCCTGTTACTCATTAAAAACACCAAATGCAGCCATTGTCAGCCAAGAAACCTTGTAAAATATTAGGTTGTTGCCTGTGAGGGCTTAACATATTTCTTGAATGGTTAAATGCATGTCTTATTAGATTGATGTTTTATAAAGTTAAAATTTTAACAGTTACAAGGACTAAAGAACACTGCTTGACATGACGAGACTAGCCAGTTCTACTGCTTGACCATATTGCAAATTGCTGTTTATGTAATGCGTCTTTGAAATGATATGACTGTTGCAGGTCTAATAGCTCTTTTAAGCCTTGCATTTAAAAAAACAACAACATTTTAACCATTACATTTGTTCATTTTATTTTAAGTGACAAGTGTGATAGAGTACAATACTAGTACAGAGCTGGGCTCACAAACTTCCTGTTACTAGCATGGAACCTTTATCACTGCACAATCACTGCCCAATTGAAATAACTTGCATATACAATAAAGAAATGACAAACTGATACTTTTCAGAGCCCCAGATTAAGAGACATCCAACAAATGTGACATTACTACTGGAGTCCAAGGCAGTGTTGCCATGTGTAACGTTAGGATATCCAAAGCCAGAAATTTCCTGGCTTAAAGGTGATGAGTTGATAAAGGTAAGTGCATGTGTGTTGTGTATGTCCGGTGATAAAGAAAATAATGACGTTAAAGAAAAAGATCCATATCTTTTTTACCTATTGGCATATCATTGCCTTTGGTTTGACTTTCAGGTTGATAGCCGAATATCAATTTTGGAATTCGGTGCCTTAAAAATTCACAATATCAGGAAAGAGGACGCAGGACAATACCGATGTGTGGCAAGGAACAGTTTTGGGATTGCCTATTCAAAACCGGTCACTATTGAAGTACAAGGTAGAATGATATTTAAAATCACTTGACATACTGTATATTTATGTGTCTATTTAGACAACAGTTCAGTAATACTTTACTGTAAGGTCTACAAATAAGTATTTATTAATACTTTATTAATAAAAACCTAATGCTTTCCTAATGATGATGATACATGCACTAATAAAAGTCATATAGATTATGAAGAATTTGGAAACAATGTAATTTAAATTATAGTTAAAATGTATAAAGTTTAGGTTATCTGAGATTCTTTTGCATTTTTGTTTTCCAACACCCCTATTTCTAAACTAACCCATAAAAGAGGATAACTTAGAAATACAAATGAAATATACATGTTAAAATTTAGCAAAGACTAAATCCTACTAGCACCAGTACCAGCAGGTAGTCGAACAGCATTGTGAATATCATAGGAAATCCTTTAGCCAGAGTGAAAACAGACCAACATTTTGATGAAAGACGTACAAACCAAAAAAAAGTCAACTCAGAATTGAATCACAAAATAAAATTGAAGATCACAGATTACTTATAAATACCGACATGCACGTCATTGAGAGTGGATTTTTCCTTTAATCCTAGAAATCATAATATTAAATAACAGAAAGGGTTAACAAGATGTTAAAACTTAAATATTTTCATTATTTATGGCTATTCATATATCACTCAGAGGCTGTTGTGTATTTTAATGTATTTTTAATTATTTGCTAAGGATTAGTGCATCCATTAATTCATCATTATTTAAGCTATTTAACACCCCCCCCCGCCACAACCCCCCCCCATCCTTCTTAATGATGTCTGTGTATTTTCTCAGCTCCTGCTAAAATACTTAAAGTTCCCAAAGAGAGGAAAGTGCAGATTGGAACTGAAGTGGCCTTGGAGTGCAATGCCACTGGAAACCCTGTTCCTTCTATCACTTGGCTGGAAAATGGAAATACAGTAAGCTTGCTTTCCATTATATCACTCCGTATCTCATTTTTCCACAGTCTTCTCTATCCTCCTCATATTATTATTATTTTTTTGCCTTCTGAGCCCATTTGACTTCATCATCTTTGTTCGAGCTCTGGAGAACAAACTAATTGCAATTTAATTGCAGTCATTTGACCAGGGATTTGAACAAAGTACAGTAAGCTCGAGCAGACTGCTAGATTTTTATTTCCCAACTGTAATGTCCACATTCAGACCAACAGGAGGCCTTGAGGGTCTTGCATTCTCCAGTCGATATGAGAATTAACATCATTCCAGCTATATTAATGACTTAAAGACACTATTGTGAGATCACTGATAAAAACAGAATGGTTGATTAAAACAATACGATAAAAACAAAGATCAATAGGGAGACCTTTGAGAATAAAGTATATTAGACCAGAATATGATCACAATCATGGCTATGTGGTTTCTCATTAGCGCCATAAGATGGTAGAGCAGTTAGCAATTTTGGAATAAAGACGCTTTCTGGAATGTAATTGGATTTGAACCAGACGATGCTTTTGGGAAATTTGTGTTTGGCGTATTGAGATCAGCTCATACAGCTACGACACAAGGTGAACAAAAGTGCAGTAGCTTAGAAGAGGGAAAAGTGTGCAATACAGTAGGGGCATAATTTGGACTAAGTCTCCAAATATGGAGAAGCTAACTGCTCATCTATGTAGACAGTCATGGTATTAGTTGACTAATACATTGACTAGTTGGGGTGGTGGAAAAAATAGGCCAAGCCCAAAATTGCGAAATGTTAAGCTTTTATTGGTCTTAACAACAAATCATTGGTCAGGAAATTAGCAAGAATGAAACAAATAGATAAAGGAACTTAGTATGGGAGCTTTTCCCTTTGATTTCTTTAAATGTTTAAGCCTTGTGGCCAGTGTTCATCAGGTGTGGCAGATAACCAAATAATGACTAATCTTTTAAGAACAAAGAAGAAAAAAAAATATATCCCAGAAGATATTTTTGGAAAATTTTTGTATATCCAGACATGTGTTAGTTTGAATTTTACATCAAACATTTTAATCATGATCATGATTTTACCTTTGTGTAAAAGGAGACTATAGAAGTGAGTTTCCCTGTTTCTTTGCCATTTCGGGCCTCTTGCCCAGGAGTGTACAGTAGTGAGAACAGGTTAAATGTACTCTGTTAGTTGGAAATACAAACTAGATGAAGCCAGTTGTAGCGTCAGGTTAGCACTTTTATATCGCTTTTATATCACATATCACTTTTATGGTTAAGTATTGAGGTGTACACCAAACCAATTGCACACACTCCCACAATTATTTTTGTTTTTACCCACACAGAATATTTCCATGATACTTACAGTATGTCCAAAAATATGCACAACTACATAATTTAAACCACAGCGACACTGACCAGGATAAAGCAGTTACTAAAGAATGAAGGAATGAATTCCAATTTACACCAGATGCAGTAAACGCCACAATCAACGTGCGTAGTCAACATGGCCATTCTTTGTCCCACGAGCTTCATATCTGACCACACCCTCCCATCTGCATGAAAGTAAACCTGACTAATCCTGTGACTTTCTTTTGTTGGGTCTTGCAGGATCCTAGATGCACACCTTTAGTTAAGTTTTCCATGTTTATGTTTAATGGTTTTAACATAGTGTAAAACGAGCATCCACTTTGCAAAGGCACAGAGACGCTACCATATGATACACAGATTTATTATTTTGTATAATCAGTGCATAACATTTAATGCACTAATTAATGTATTTTTAATTTTTAACAATTTAGCCAAAAAAAAAGGCCCTGGAACTGAAAATATAATTTGTAGCCTGTGTATTGGTTTTGTGAAGATCGGTGTGTTCTTTGCTGTTGTTTATCTGACCTGCTCTAATAAAATACTGGATGTCCTGAATCAGTTTTTGCTTTAACTTTGGAAAACGATGATTAGTCAACCACTTTTTTTGAAATCCTGGTCAACTAGTAAAAATTAATAGTCGTGTCCTGAATGTTTCCCAACCTCCTATAACGTTCACAGGATATGAGCTAATGACTTTGACATTCCCATTGGTACACTGGATTCCTGATTCAGTCCTAGTCTATTTATATTTCACGTTCCACAGGATATTCTCTAAGGCTTTAAGATTAAGAGTACCTTGGTGTTGGAGAGGACTTGTGAAGACCGCTGTTGAAGTTGTTTGTATTTTTCCTTGTATCAAGAGCTGCTTGTAGATCAAGTTAATTGAGAATGTGTTGACAAGATTTACATTTCCACTATCTAACTGTTATGTTGTAAATGACTTTTTAGCTCTTGATAAGAAGCTGGGCAGATGGGTTGTTTAAAGAAGGGGGTATAGTCGGAGGTTTAATGTCACTGTGCTCTCTTGGCACCGCTGCCTGTGCAGTTTTATGTTACCAAACATGACCTCGTCCTTCCTTTATTTATGACTGGAGTTCTCATCATTTTTATCTGCCTTCCTTTCCCACAGTAAAATAGAACAGCAATTTTCAAACCCACTGACCAATACATTCATCAAAGCGAGGCGTATCAAATCTAAGCCTTGTACTGTATATTACTAAGGGCTTGTAATGGGCCAGATTTTAGGACTACAGCAACAAATGCTTCAGCTACGTTTGCTTTTTCAGCTGGTCCTCGAAGGATGCAGTGCTCATTTTTTAGTCTTTCTTGATTAGGAATTTAGAGCGGCAATTATTTTGTAATATATGCTGTTACCTTAAATAGAATAATGAATAATTACATCTAATTACATAAAAAATAATTATTACAATTTACCATACAATATAAGGTTCCTTCCAAGTACTTCAACAGAATAATAACTAATAATAATTACGTCTAATTAGGTAATAATTTAGATTGTAAAATAATTATTAAACAATTAGAATTATTCGACGAAGGATGCAGTGCTCTATTATACTGTTTCGAAATATAAAGATTTATCCAGATACTATAATTAGAATAATAAATAATTAGAAACATCGAAAATAGTACAATAATTTTCATATTACTGTCTACCTTATACCGCGTAGTAGCTGTCTTTGAGGTATTTGCAGGTGCATGTGGTATTATAGGTTGAATGTTTAAAATGACCCCATGTGGACATGGCAAATCGTTAATTTCCCATAGCCGGATAAAGTGCTTCTAAAAGCAGCTCTGTGATGAGCAAGTTTCAAATATAGAAGTATGAGCAAATACTTCTAAGGTCAGCAGATTTAATTGGCCAAATGACTGAGGCTGTGTAGTAATCGATGTAAGGTGTGATAATGCAACTATGTATTGGATTTTGTCTAGCGAATGTGAGAATACTATATGTACTGTATGTGCTTTATTATTATTATTATTATTATTATTATTATTGTTGTTGTTGTTGTTGTTGCTGCTGTTGTTATTATGCTAAAAAAGTTATGAGAATTAAGTATGAATGAAACACTTGTATTAAGTGTCATCTATACAGTAGTCGCAGCCTTGGAGATGACATAATAAGATATGGCCACAAGTTAATATATTGAAGCCACAATTTAATATTTCAAGGCCACAAACTATCTTGTAGCCACAAAAGATTATTTTATGGTCATGAGATATGAAAGTCATGGTCATGAATTGTGAGCCATGACATAATATGTTTGCTTTAAGAATTCGTTGAAGGTGACATGGGCTAATTGTATATATATGGTGCAGCAACATTGACTCCACTATAGTGTGCAATATTATCAATAATCTCCATGCTTAGGTTCCTGTAGCCACAGTGGTCTAATTCTAACTCATCATAAACTACAATAGTTGCCACAAGGTAATTAGTTTGTTAAGAGGAAATAGATCTTGAGAGTCTTGATCTTGCAACACTATATGGCCAAATGTTTGTGGCGCCTGACCATCACACCATGTGGATCTTCCCTAAACAGTTGCCACAATATTATATGATGTCTTTTATGCTGTAGCATTACAATTTCCCTTCACTGGAACTAAGAGGCCCAAACCTGTTCCAGCATGACAGTGTCCCTGTGCAAAAAGCAAGCTCCTTGAAAACATGGTTTGCCAAGTGTGGAATGGAAGAACTTGAGTGTCCATCACAGATCCATGACCTCAACCCCACTGAACACCTTTGGGATGAACAGGCTTCATCGCCCAACATCAGTGTCTGGCCTCACCAATGCTCTTGAGGATGAGTGATCACAAATTCCCACAGCCATGCTCCAAAATCTGGAATGGGATGTTCAACAAGCACATATAAGTGTGATGCACATATGAAGTGGCCACAAACTTTTGGGCATATAGGTAGTAATATATAATATATAATTCATGGCTTGGCCTTATTAAAAAATAACCACCATCTCAAATCAGTGGTGGTGTAGGAATTAAACATTTAAACTGACCAACCTGTGTTTGGTCATTTGTTCAACATTTAGTAAATTTAATTTATGGTAATTTATGGTAATTAATGTAGGCATAAATTTGGTCATGTATAGAATAATCACTAGTTAATTCTGGTGTTGTTATTTTATCTATCTGCTTCTCTGATGTAGATCACGGGGGCATCAGTAGAGGAGACTCTGGTTGGAGAGGTGATTGTCTCCATCCTGCATGTGGTGGTAAATAAACCGGCTCTTTACACATGCCAGGCCACCAATCAACACAGCGGAGGAGCCAATACTGTCAAAGCTACAGCCAAGATCACTGTTTCAGGTGGGCTTATTCCAAACACAGCACTTATAATCAACCCTGATGTGCAGTCACATTCTAGTCTTAACAAATCTGGCCATAATAATGGGCTTTTTTTTTTTTTCGTCTCAGTTCGTTCTTTTTTTTTTTTTTTTTTTGAGGCATAGGCATGTGGTCTGGGCCTTCCAAGTTACTACTGAAGGACGGACACATTAGGTCTCCTGATATTCATGCTCTGATTCACTTTATTTTCAATAAGACTGTGGAAATAAGAATGGAAGGTTTCTGGTTATGCTGTTAGCTTGTTAGCTGATTTGCTGAATTCTTTATTTTTTTGGAGATCATCAGCTGTATCTGAGGTAGTGTGTGTGTGTTGTTATTTAGTGAGGGGTGTTATTTCAGTCAGGCCTTATTTGTTAGCTTAGCTGTTCTTTGAAGACTCTGACATCCCAGGAGGTAGACCCCTCACCCCAGATATATTCGTGATGCTAACTTGCTGTGAAGTGAAGACACTGTACAAAAAACTGCAATATGTTAAACTGTCAGGGATTAGACATTTATGATGTTCTGTTTGTGAGGTGAACAGAATTGCTTTGCTTTAAAGATCGAAATCGATTTTCTTTTTTTTTTTTTTCCTCTCTTGTTTTTTGGACCATCCAACGCTTATGATGTAGCAAAGAAGAACATTCTACATGATGTTATGCTACATCAGAAGCATAACATCATGTAGAATGTTCTTCTTTCAACACCCCCCATTAGCCCATCCAGACCGTCAAAGTTCACACCTGCTCTTTCCTCCAGGCCACACACACATTCACACACACTTTGTGGGCCAAGCACACCACAAGCATGGTCTGCAGTACAGAGTGGCTGCATTATTCATTGTCATGGCCAAGAAACTGCTTAACTTTTTCTTTCTTCTTCGGCTTCATCCTGATGCTGGTTTCTGGATCCTGTGATTTTCCCATAGAATGGAGGTAAGAATCTTTACCTAGTAAAAACACAATGGTTGCATTAACTACAAATTTATGGTCTGTGCTGTGCTTGGGTTGAATTATCTCTCAGACTGAAACATTAAACTTTGCATGTAATTCATTCAGCATTGGAAAATTTGACATTGGCCTTTTACTCCATATACCTTGCAGAATTGGAGTGAATATCTATTAGTCCTCACTAAGTTTCTGTCCTTCCAAAGCTTTTGTTGGATCCTCGTATAATCCACAGGAGTTAGTGTTGGATCTGGCTATAATTCTGATCTATGATCCTAATAAGGAAACAATAAATTCCATCCGGTGTAGAAAGAATGAATAAAAAAACCTTCCAACATGCACTGCGTTTCCTCTTCATGAAGCCTGACAGCTGGATAATGTATTTCATTTAAGTGGCTGGTTTGCTACTGGAAAAGTGGAGCATATGGGCTGGATAAGGGTTGATGTATATAAACATATACATAAGAAGCCTGTAGTGTATTATGCTAACCCACCATACCACATGTTCTGAATTAAATGCAAACCAAAGTAAATGCTCTGTCACATTTAAACCTACAAGTCTCAGATTTGACATCTGGGCATGATTAGAGGAAAGTTAAACTGAGTAAAATAGTCATGTGTCTTGGGCTTTGTTCTTGAATGTGAAGAGAGTAATACTGGTCATGCTTTGTTCATTGTTTATGTCAAATATTGTTTTTGTAGTTACAGAATATATATGGTTTATTTTTTTAAATAAGCAAGTGAAGATTCTTAAGATTATTATGTAGAATTAGGAGCAAGGGAAACGTATATAGTCATGATATAAAAAAAAGAAAAGCACGTAAAACAATAGTAAAAGGAATAAAATATTCTAAACAGATGTTCTGATTTTTAAGTTTCTAATTTTTGAATCTGACTGGTCAAAAGCTGTTGGATAATTTTCTATAACAGCAGCTGTGACAATAGTGTTAGATCTCAGGTTAATACTAATTGGTAATATTAATGGCACTCGTTCTAAAAATGATCGTTTCTATAGCAACTTATGTTTGTAACTGTCAGAAGTAAAGCTGTAATTTTCAATTTTAAAAGTCTTCAGGACAGAGGGGTTTGCACGTTGGAGTTTCTCTTTAACTTGATGAAGCTGAGTTTTTTTGTCTTATTAACTTCAAGAGAGAGAAAAAAGAGTGGCTGGTGAGAGAACAATTGTTTATAGCTGCTATAATGAAAGTGATTACAGGAAGAAACTTGTTTTTCATATGTTCCAGAACATTTGCAAAACAAGTTCTAGCCACAACAAATGGATAAAATATGTGCCATGTCATTCTTTAATAAATGTTAAAAAAAAGTTAAGGTTGGCTAATTGCTGTGGCATTAGAGGAATAAAACATAGAGATGTGCTGTTTTAGGAAATATAGTCACACTGGAAGAAGAAATAAAGCCCAAAAAGTGCTCCTGCTCAACTCAACTAAGTGCTTGTTTCCTTTTTGTAATGTCTCTTTGCACATTCTTGGCCACATTGCTAATGATACTATTCTTCATCATCCTCCTCTTTCCCCAGGCTGTACAAAGGTAGTGCTGGTTATTGCAGTATGTACAGGGGTGAAGTGTGCCGTGGGCTGTTGCGACGTTCAGCACTTGTCTTCTTTAACTCTTCTCTGCCGGAGCCGGAGCAGGCGCAGGAGTTCCTTGCGCTTGGAGGCTGGGCCGAGCTGGAGGGAACAAGCCCGCTGTGCCAGCCTGCAGCTCGCTCACTACTCTGCCATGCTGCCTTCCAAGACTGCAGCCCATCAGGCCTCGGTCCCGCACCCAAACCTGTCTGCAGGTACACAACTGAATCCTCCCTTCAATAGCTTTCAGCAAATCTGTGAAAACTACAAGGCTCCCTTGATACACCTTCTCCCACATTCTGGCCCTAAAAAAGGACTTAGAGGTAGTGCTTCTTCAAAGACACGGCCACTATAACCAGCTTAGTAGGTAAACATGTGTCCCATCAATGGAATTAAAACACTGACAATGCAATATCTAAATTGATATAAATAAATTTAAAGAGGATGCAAAAGAGCAGTGCTAGTTATACAATAAGAAGTTATACAATCTATAAATTGTGAGGATATGACAATGCACATCGGGACTCCAATACTGAAGCAACACTCATATTTACCACTGATCAATATGAGCTAATTGAGGATCTTATGTAGGTGTCATGTAGCCCTAACATAAAGTTTTGCCACCGTTTGATACTAAAAGGTCTGTTTGGCTGTTATCTGCTCCTGCACTTATTAATGGAAACAATGATGTCATTTTCTCCTTCACTTATTTGCCTCCTCATTTAGGAAATACCAGTTCTAGAAACGTAAGCCTTTTTCTCACATTGCCCCTATGAAATATGAATGTCATCCCTTAATTGCCTCATAGGGAGCACTGTCTGGCTGTGAAGGAGCTCTACTGTTATAAGGAATGGCACTCGATGGAAGAGAGGAATCACAGAGGAGTCATTTCTCCAAGCCTGAGCCTCACTCTGCCAGACTGTGAAACTCTGCCCAGCCAGCAGGCAGATCCAGCGACATGCACCGCCGTAGCATTTGTAGGTAAGAAACTTTCAGTTATCTACATGTTTTTGAAGTTTGGCAAAAATACTGGAAATTAGGACATCATAGGAATTATACTGTACGTTACAAATCCAAACCATAGCCAAATAATGAATGTAGCCTGTAGCTTTCCACATGCATTAGCTCAGTGTGAAACAACACACTATGATTATGATGAAAGCCAAGGACTTGTGTTGATGGTTTTATTGCTCAGCTCTGGCTCTGTTATTCTGTAACACTTCTGTCTAAATCTTGCATTTTCGAGGCCAATATGTGACTGAACACACAGATTTTTCTTTCTAAAATTGATCACAGCACAGCATAATTGCAGAAAAAAGACTAAATATCAATCCTCGTCACATTCTGTGATGTATTCTGAGTGTTTATAATTTCTTTTTTCTTTCCCTACAGAGATGAAGAAAGACCAAATCACAAGTATGTGTGGTATTTGTATTTGATACCCTACAAGGCCAAAAGTTTGTGGACACCCATTTGTGAACAGATTTATTCCCCCTCTGCTGTTATAATAACCTCCACTCTTCTAGGAAGGCTTTCCACTAGATTTTAGAATGTGGCTGTGGGAATTTGTCCATTCAGCCACAAGAGCATTAGTGAGGTCAGGCAATGATGTTGGGTGAGGAGGCCTGGGGTGCAGTTAGTGTCCCAATTCGTCCCATGGGTGTTCAGTGGGGTTGAGTCATGGGGTTGACATGAAACCATGTCTTCATGGACCTCACTTTGTGCACAGGGACATTGCCATCCTGGAAAATGTTTGGGCCCCTTAGTTCCAGTGAAGGGAAATTATAATGCTGCAGCATACGGAGACATTCTATACAACTGTGTGCTTCAAATTTCATGGCAACAGTTAGGGGAGGGTCTGCATATCTGTATGATTGACAGGTGTCTACATACATTTGGCCATATAGTGTATATACTATCTCCTATTCTATTAGATATTAAATTTTTGTGAATTCAAATAAAATACATAACATTCTTCTTAATGCATAAATATGCAGATTTACAGTGTGTTTGCTTTTTCTCGAACAGCAACGTGCTACAATGATAAAGGAAGGTTTTATCAAGGCAATCACAATGTCACAGCATCTGGTATTCCTTGCCAGCGATGGGACCAGCAGGTAATTATTTATTTGTTTTTACCTTAATTAAGTCCATTGGGGAGCTGGGCTGCAAGATAGCCGTTATCATAATTGTCTGAGCTCATTCAGGGTCTTTAGGGACAGGGTATGAGCAAAGCTATTCAACATGCAAACACACACACACACACACACACACACACACCCTGTTTGTCTTAATATCCTTGTAAGGACCCTCCACTGACATTTATTATATATATATATATATATATATATATATATATGTGTGTGTGTGTGTGTGTGTATTAATAATGCTATGCCTACACCTAAATCTAACGTAACCTTAGTAACCAAAAGGAATTAAAAAAAAAAAAAAAAATGCTGCTTTTTTATTTTTTGTGAACCAGCCAAATGAGCCCACAAGGTAAAAAAATAAATAAATAAATTCAGATATTCCTATCCTTGTGGGCATATTTGGACCCCACCAAGATATAAAACATTCCACACACCATTTTAGTTGGCTCTATAATGTTAGTTATGTATATAACTGCAGTTCTATGAACACCAAATAACTGTCATGGTTCCCTGTTATTCGGAACGAGCAAAGACACATCAAGAACTCAAAAAAAAAAGGTTCCAGGGAAAGATGGAGGGATGATAGTGGCATTTATCACAAATACAACGTCATATGTCATGCTGAGACTTTGTTTAAAGGTTTTGGCATGTGTGTGCTTGTACACAAGGAGGTATCCTGATGATTCTCAACACCCTTGTTGTTTAGGAGGAGTGAATTAGAATATAACTTTTAAATTGTAAACTTTGTTTCCACTGAGCTAGATTGGTATTTGTTTACATTGTGCTAAGTTCACATTTCTTTCGAAAGTTTCTCAGTACTTAAAAAAAAAAGGATCTGATTTGGGCAGTGTTAAATATGAGCTCAGTTTTTTTCTCACAGAGAAAAATCATGGTTTATGTTTAAAGAATGAAATGGTAACTGGAAATTAGCACCTGCATGCTAACCAAGCCAGCTGGGTAACTTAGCTAGTATTAATGCTGAATGTTGTATTCAATAAATTGTGAGAATATGATAATGCACATTGAAATTCCAATACTGAAATCATACTCATATTTACCTGTGAGTAATGGGAGCTAGTTAACTAGCCATCTAGCTATGGCCTAATGCTATCCACAGTCAAATGCAGTACAGTAAACTGATAACTGAACTTACCATTCTGATACATCAACATCTTCTGATTTTGATGAACAGAAATCTGCTATCCGTATGCTGAGTCAGTCTGAGGTTCACACATGAAGAGTCGCATTACTTCTCTTGCCTTTATGGAACCACACCATACCATCAGCAGGAGAACATGGCAGTTGTACTTTCTTGCCATGAGAGCGTATTATGTTTAATGTCAAACCATTTTACTGGTTTAAAATGGAACATCCAGGTCGACTTTGATATTAATGCAATGAACAATTGGTAATTGTTCTGCTAAATGAATTATAAATGAAATGATAAATAAATTTGTCTCAGCATATCTTCTGAAGCACAAGATCTTACTGAGGAACTACCTGGAGCTGCACGGCCCAGTTGTCTAAAAAAATCACAGTGTTTCCGTTATATGTACTTTAGAAAGTGGCCAACATGATATTCACCTTGACCTTTTGGGAAGCACTTGGTATTTTTGCACACAATTCCAGGAGGCGAAGTTTTTCCATGTAGTGATTTATTATTCCAAAACACTGGTTAGTGCCACAGTTCCAAGCATTCAAAGGTTATGAAATGAACTATATTACATCTCTGAAATTAAGTGTAGGGAAACTGAAAGTAAGGCTGATGAAGTGAGTAAGTGGCAAACCTTTCCACATTTAATTACACCCCCCCCACCCCCCCCAACCACCACCACCACCACCACCACCACCATTACCACCATTTCCTGGTTGTCTTATCACATGACTCCAATTTCTTGAAAACAGGTCCTCACGTAAAGTTAATTTAACCCAATTCTAACTAGACAACATAAAAACCCCATACCAAAGGTGAACATTAGATATAAACAACACAACCAACATAATTTCACTTGAATGCCTGCAACATTCATGATTCATACTCTTCCTGTTAGGATCCTCATCCTCACAGGCTGTCTGTGGACGTCATCCCAGAGCTGAAGAATGCTGAGAACTACTGTCGCAATCCTGGGGGGGAGAGTGATCGGCCATGGTGCTACTCCACCAACCCCAGCATACGCTGGGAGTATTGCCTGGTGCCCAAATGTGCTGAAGGTACCATGGTATAATGTATTCTTCTACTTAGGCCTTATCACTAATATGGATACCTTCGTATGAATGTATTGCTACATTTCTTATTCATTTCTTCTGTCCACTCTTAAAACATCAGGTTTTTAGAAACCTGTTTTGCATCCTATTATCTGAGATATTCAGAACAGCTGAAGTTCACTGTCCTTTGCCAGGCATCTGATTGTCAAGTGATCTCAAATCCAACATTTCCAAAGTAAAGGACGAGTTAATTTGACTGTCGCTGTTGATGCTGTGTGTTTCGGTCCCTCTTTTATAATTGAAATGAGCTGTGTACACTATAAACACAGCACTCCGGTTTCGAAAATAAAGTGCTTTTTATTCACTGCCGTACAACCGATAATCTGCTTGATTAATACTCTTACTAAACATTCAGGAAGCCTTTTTTATTTAAACCTTGTGAACTGTATAAATGGCGAAAACATTTTGGCCATCATCTCTGTGTTTATGAGTGGAAAAAAAAAACTTTGTTGAAACAATTTAAAAACTGCAACATTTTGAAAAAAATATAACTGTATAAATAGGGCTGTTGTACATGGTAGCTTAGGGACAATGTGGCCCCATAAAATGCAAGATTTAAAAAAATATATGTAAATATACAAAAACATGCATATTAATGGTCCAGCTACGTGATGCAACAAATAGGTAATCTGAGAATTTCAACAGGTCAAAAACGTATTCGGTTTGACTTTAATTAGTCCTGTTGTTGGATAAAATATATCATAATAATCTAGCTTTTTTTTTTTTTTTAAATAAACCTTAATTTCTCAGTAGTTACCAGTGTGAGAGTGCTGCCTGCTCCAAAACTGGCCCCTTCAAACCCCATTCCTGCTGTGTCCACCGGCTACTACATGAGTGTTATCATATTCATCATGGCTGGATTTGCAGCTGTAGCCTTCTTCACTATCATTCTGCTCATGTGTCTCAAGAGAAGAAAAAGGTGGAAACGTCGAAAAAGGTGTGTGATCATTTCACATTTTATGGAAATTGTTAGGTTCATCTACACTGATATCTCAAAGCCTCATACGTGTTCAGTTACCAATGCTCCTGAGACTATGAAAAAAAAAAGATGTGTTTGGAACAAGGCAAATTACAAGAAAATCCTTAATGTTTTGTATATAATCCTTAACTTCCTTGATTTTTATCTTAAGAACTGCCCTGGGCACAGGATGTCCTTTTTTTCTTAAAAAAAAGGGGAGACTTTCAGTATAATCTGGAACAACAACAACAACAACAACAATAACAAGAAGAAGAAGAAGAAGGAGAATGCATTTATTTATTTATTTACTTGTTTGTTTATAGTGAATTTCTCATATCCAAGGTCCCACTACAATTTTGGAAAAAGAAAAGCCAAGACACAAGGCAAACAAACAGACTGAAGGTTGTCTCCTCACGTGAAGCCAGTGTGCAGGATTGTTCTTGCCCTCTCAGTGTTTGCTCTGTTGTGTGTTCTCAGCAGGGCCATGGAGGCGCCCACTCTCACCGCTCTTCCCTCTGAGCTGCTGTTAGACAGACTGCACCCGAACCCCATGTACCAGCGCCTTCCTCTACTGCTCAACTCCAAGCTTCTGACGCTCGAGTACCCACGTAACAACATCGAATATGTGCGCGACATCGGAGAAGGAGCCTTCGGACGAGTGTTTCAGGCAAGGTGAGAAGGAAAGCTGTGCCAAGCTATGCCTTGTGGTACAGCCACAAAAAAAAAATTAAAAATTGTCTGCTGACCCAGATTAGAAGAAGAACTATGTGTCAGTTCCTTCACTGTGATGAGTTCTTGGCATAATGAACAGTTCAAAATGTTGACCTTGCGTGTGGAAAATATTACCAAATATTTTAAAGATGAATTCATATATGATAGTGTTAATGGTAGAAACTTATACACTATAAACGTCCACAGTGCAAAAAAGCTATAGGGTTTATAGAATAATAAATAATTCGAAGAATTCTTTAATTTGAAAATGATAATTGTTTCCTTTTTTCTTCACCAAGTTCTGCCTTGTACAGATGTAGCATAATAAATAACCTTTCATGTCAAAAGTCGTCCTGTGTGGACATGACACATGTACACACACACGCAGTACATCAACCGCTGTTTGCATAATCCGCAGCCATGTAATCCGCCTGCAATAGGAAGGCATGCGGTGGATTCGTGTAGACTCCTGGGAACAGCAGTGTGGGGTGTCAAACTCACACGGCTCACTCCTGAAATAGATACAGTGATGAGGCTATCATCAGGCATCATATGGGCACTGATGTGAAACTTCCCTGCAGACTTTATCGTGCCAGTAGGCACTGCTTAGAGCGCTATTTATAGAGGCTCTGCTGGTATTTACCTTCTCCAGGAACATTCGGGAGACTGGAGCACAGGAAGTGCACTTTTAATGGCATGCTAAGTCCGTGCCTGAATGGCTGCCATTGTGACCCAGGAGTAGAGAAAAGGGGCTTCTGTGTTTCTCTCTTACTCTAATTTAAGACCGAACTTATGTTCTTATCCATGATGGTCAAAGTCTGGATGTGGACGTGTGTAATTGGTTTAGGCAGTGCACACTATCAAACTATGAGACAAAAGTGCCTGCTGTTTATCATGGAGCTGAAGCCGTGTTTAGCATTACAGAACAGATTGTGTATCCTAACCTTCAGTGAAGGTCTGGGTGTAGTCTAAGCTAAATCTTTTGGACTGAAAAGTGTGCTGTAGCTCAGGTACTTGCCCTACAGAGTAATTCAGCTTTGTTGTGATAAGGACTCTTGACAGTGATAAGGGGGTTATGGGTTAAACATCTCTTTGCATGACTTCTCATTTCTGTGGTACTTTGTTAGGGGGAAAAAAGCATCACATGCACTATCCACTACTAGCTTTACTCTTCTACTGCCAGTTGATTTAGTGACCATTTTCCCTGGTTGGTGTGGCCTATTTAGCAGGTCATCTGCATGCAAATAGATAGCACATTTTAACTAATTAACAAATGATCAATGCTAATAAAGCCCCGTTTCTGGCCTGTCCTTATGTCAGCAAACAGGCAGATCTGAGGTATTTTGCTTAAGCTTCGTTGTTATTGATTTGTATTTTAATTCATTGCATCATTTGGAAACCAAAGCATCATTTGGATGAACACCATTATTCTAAAAGATATTCCTTTAATTGGTGTTTTGATGATGGTGGTGGAATGCTGTGGTTAATTCTGTGATATGAATACTGAAGTAATAATGGCTCAAATGTGGCCCAATTTTGGCTCCTACACTGTAAAAAAAATGACTGTAAATTTTATAATAACTTACTGGCAAATGGGTTGCCGACAAAACACTGTAAAATTTTAAAATCCAACAGACAACTGGAAACATATTTACAGTAAAGTACGGTAATATTGTTCATTGTATAAAATAACACATAATCCGGTACAAAATTGGTTATTTGGCTGATGCTTAAAAAAAGCAACTTACAATTGATGCAGAATACAAGCGAACTGAAGGCTAAGGGTCTTGCTCAAGCACCCAAACATAGCAGTTTGACAGTGCTGGGATTTAAACACATGACCATCTAATCTGCAGCTCAAGTTGAAAACAGCCCTAAATCAACTGTCCACAAAAAGGTTACGCTGTTTGCAATGGGGCAAATCTGTAAGAATGTCTGACCAATGAATGTGTGGTGATTGTTCTGCAGGGCTCCTGGGCTTTTACCACATGAAGCTTTCACCATGGTGGCTGTAAAGATGCTAAAGGAGGAGGCTTCAGTTGACATGCAGAACGACTTCCAGAGAGAGGCAGCTCTCATGGCAGAGTTTGATCACCCCAACATTGTCCGGCTACTGGGTATGTGTGCTAACTCTGTAATTATCTACACAACAAAAATGATCTATGTTATTCTAGCAAGACTGAGAAAGTTTGCAAGAATGATTATAAATCATATTTGATTCATTGTGAACTTATCCTACTTGTCATGATTTATTTGTTAAAGTACATTTTAAGTATCTTCTTGGATGTGGATTTTGGCTTTCTTAAACATGTAGTTGCCTAAGTAGTATTTGTTTAAAATGACCTTGTGTTGTTATCATGTCCTTCCCTCAAGGAAATGACAATAGAAAAATAGACTGTTCATTTTGGTGCTGGCCTCAACCCCTGCTGCTGAGCAAGATCTCTACAATGTGTTGGAACAATGTCCCATGCACCATAACAATAGCACGAGAGTAACAAGGATACTTTTGTTACACGTTTCATCATCAGAACTGTAGATAATTTTGTTTTTTTTATATGTTTTTTCCTCTAGGTGTGTGTGCTGTAGGAAAGCCCATGTGTCTGATGTTTGAGTACATGGCACATGGAGATCTAAATGAGTACCTGCGGCGACATTCTCCAGTCCAGCAGCGCACTCTGAGCCAGGGAAGTCTGACGTGGCCCAGTTCCCAATCCTCTGAGCCTGATCTGTGTCCACTCAGCTGCCTGGATCAGCTTTCGGTATCCAAGCAGGTGGCGGCAGGCATGGCATACCTGTCTGAGCGCAAATTTGTGCACCGGGACTTAGCCACACGGAACTGCCTCGTAGGCGAGGACCTGGTGGTGAAGATTGCAGACTTTGGCCTGTCGCGGAACATCTATGCAGCCGACTACTACAAGGCAAGTGAGAATGACGCCATTCCTATCCGCTGGATGCCACCTGAGTCTATCTTCTATAACCGCTACACCACTGAGTCAGATGTCTGGGCCTATGGAGTGGTGCTCTGGGAGATCTTTTCGCATGGTATGCAGCCCTACTATGGCATGGCACATGAGGAGGTGATATACTTTGTCAGGGATGGCCACGTGCTGCAATGCCCAGAACAGTGCCCACTGGAGCTCTATAACCTGATGCGTTTGTGCTGGAGCACCCACCCAAGCGACCGACCCAGCTTTGCTAGCATTCACCGCATCCTGGAGAGGATGCATAACCAGATGCTTCACTCTAGCATGAATTGAGGCAATCTGCAGATCTACAGCAAAGAAAGCTCTGAAGCAATCATAATCATTGAGGAACAAGGTATCCTCGGACTTTAACCCATCTGAGGTTGACTGTTTTCTGTACTGATGGGATGTAAACTCTGCGCAATAGACAAGTGAATTCAGCCAAGTGCGTAAACAGACCAGATGGGATAAATCAGAAGTTGTATACTAAGGAGACAGTAGGGTCCAATTGAATGAGTCCACTACCAATAACTGTTATGAAAAATGAATACAATTTTATCAAATATTTCTCAGTTACCTGTAATTCTACATGGTGTTGGTATGTAGACAGTAGGTAGTGTTGCCACCTCACAGGATCAGGATCCCCTAAAGAGTTTCACATCTCTCTGCATTCTCCAGTTTCCTCTCACCTCTAAAGAACTAGTAGGTGGATTGGCTATGCTACATTGCCCCAAGGTATGAATGCTTGTGTGAATGTGTGTGTTCATGATGCCATGCAGTGGACTGGCATTCTGTCCATGGTGTATATTCCTGCCTCATGCCCAGTGTTCCTTGGGATAGGCTTCAGATCCACCACGACCAGGATAAAGCTGTTATTGAATATGAATGAATCAATGAATGGATGAAAGAACGATCTCTAATTCTGTCTAAGAAATAGAATGGGGCAAATCGTAACTATTGACTGGAAGATGACACATCATAATATTATCATGGTAGCATCATGGAGAGAGGGCACGTTAAAAAAACCATGCACAAACTACTACAGCAAAACTTAGGACATACAAATTCTACTAATTTGAATAGATGTTTGGTTTTGAGTTGAATGTGGTTAAATCAATTTAAAGGGTAAGATTAATTTAAAATCTTTCTTCTCTTTGTGAAATGGCTTTCAGGGCAGAGTAGATTAATTGTGGCTTTTAATGGTTTTTCCAGAGTAGATGAATTGTGGGGGTGGCCTTAACCCCATCTGCTCCAGTGGTGCCATATCATGGCTGACCCTCTGCTCTGACCCTAAGAAGCTGGGATGTGTGAAGAGAAGAATTTCACTATACTGTAATGTATAATTTAAGGCTTTCTTCTAATGACAGTTGGTCAAATCTTGCAAGCTAAGCTGACTAGCCTTTTTCCTAAGTTTAAATGAAGTGCTTAAATGTAGCTATAACCTCTGAACAAAGTTCATTTGAGCTCTCCATCCAACCCCTCTCTTGGTGTTAATTGTACACTGTTCTTCATATTATTTGAAAGAAATATATGATGTTACAAAAAAAGAAGCATTTTTGCTTCAACAAGATTGAAATCTTTATCTTTTGCTGTATGAAAAACCTTATCTTCAAGTTTTAAGTTCTGTGCAAAAGTCTTAGACACATGCAAAGAAATGCTGTAAAGCAAAGATGCCTTCAAAAATAATGAAATTAAATGTTTCTACATAAAAAAACAGAGTCCATATTTGCTATGACAATCCTTTGCTTTAAACAATGTAGTCTCAGGTACACTTTTTAAGGAAATTGGCTGGTAAGTTTCACTGAGCATCTTGGAGCCACAGCTCTTTTGCATTCAAAACCCAGTGGCCTTCATTTTGTCTTTTGTCTGGAAAGTGGTCTGTTAGGTAACATGTTGCTTTCTTTACTGTAACATTTAATTTAAGTTTCAAGTTTCAAGTTTATTTGTCATGTGCACAAAATGGCAGTGACAATTGTACATTGAAATGCTTGTTATGAGACTCAAGTACACTACAGCCATCCAATACAAAAAATATATATACATCAAAATCAAAGAGGGGAGCAGAGAGGAAATATGGGGGAAAGAGATTATTAACAAATACAATATATATACAAAATCTGCAGAATATATCAGTATGTATGGTATGTATGCCTAGTTAGTATGTAAGTAAAGTGCAGACCCTAACTGTAAACACTGAAATATGTGGAAAAAGAGTGCAAAAGGTAGTAAAATAAATAGTAGCTGTTTGCAGCTGTAGTGTCTGAGCAGTCCACTATAGACATAGGAGAGTATAAAAAGCAGATGAAACAGCAGTACAAAGTAGCATTTAAAAATATTAATATAAATTAGATTTAATAGTATGTGTAGTGTGTAGTAAATACGATCAATATATAACAATATATTGCACAGAGACAGGACTTAGTCCTTAATGGCAGTAAAGTGGTAATAGTGTTCTTAGAAATACTGCAACATGCCCAAAAGTGACAGAGCCATGTGAAGAGATTTTCCATGAGTGTATCTGAGCTGTCAGGGAGGTGACCAGTGTGTGGGAGGTAGTGGAGGTAGTGGAAGCATGAGTGAAAGAGTGGAAGAAGGAGTAATAACTGGATTACAGTTTATTCAGGATCCTGATGGCCTGCAGGTAGAAACTGTTCTTCAGCCTGCTGATTCTGGATTGAATGCTGCGGTACCATTTGCCTGATGGCAGTCTGGCAAACAGTCTGTGTGCTAGGTGATTGCAGTCTGTAGTGATTTTGTGAGCCTTCCTTAGACATCGTGTATGGAAGATGTTTGTTGCCAATAATGAGTTCAGCTGCTCTCATGACTGGAAGGCCTTGAGGTCACAGGGGGAGCAGCTGCCAAACCAGACAGTCATGCACCCAGTCAGGATGCTCGCTATAGTGCGTATAGTGACAAGCAGATTTCACCAGTGTCTTAGTGTAAAATTATGTCTTATTGTTAATTTCTTTGAAAAATTAATTTTTAGGAATATAAAATGTTTTTGTACTGACTTAATAGCACACAAGTCATAAAATAAACATCTATAACAAAATTTGTACTAAAAATAGGGTTCCTTAGACTTTTGCACAGTACTGTATATGTATTAACCTGTCGATTTTTAAAAAAATGTTTCTGTTAATTAATAATGACTTAAAACAGTCCACTTGGTAGTGGACTCAGATTTTTGGACTCCATTGTAGGTCACTGTGATACCATTGGAATTTGCACAGGAAGTGGTGCAATACCAGCGTCTGGACACTGTACTTGTCAACTAGTCATAGTTCAAACATGTGTCTGAGAAGTGAGTGATATTTTCAGTGAACCTTGGCAATGTAAAATTAACTCTAATCAAACCTTTTACACTTTTGATATTGTTCTTGTTGTTTGTGTGCATTCTGACATTATTGAGTGACTACATACAGTATTTATTGATTATATGTATAAAGGTATGAAAGGTTAAGTGGAGCACACAGAATGTTTGATGATGTTGCAATATTGCTTGACTAGAGTAGAGTATTCCAAAATGGCACATTATCACATTACTAATGTTTGTGTTTGATCCATTTTTTCCAACTAACAGACTACATACAGTAATTTGCCAGTTTTGTTTGGTACCCCAATCCAGTAACCTGTTGCACCGCCTTTGGTTTTACAGAACAGCTGGAATTGACTTGAATACTGGATGCTTTGTGTAGAAATTTATGGAAAGGATTGCATTCAATGCAAATTGGGTGGCTGTCTAGTCAGACAACTGTAGAGGCTTTCCATTTCATCCCAAAGACTCTCGACTGTGCAGGCAATTAACACAATAAAAATGGTCATGTTCCTGGAACCGTTCAGTGACAATATGCGCCTTATGTCATGGCGCACTATCATGCTGGAAGTGTCCATCCAAGTGTTCAATGAACTAGATCAGCATTGATGTTTAGTTACACCGTACATTTCAGACGTTGTTCAATGAGTATCAGGGGCCCATATACTGTATATGCCAGGAAAACATTCCCCACACCATCATGCTGCCACCACTTGCCTGTTCTGTTATTACCACGTCAGATGGCTCCCGTGACTTATCACTCCATAAGGAGTGATATTCATCCAAATGAAACTTGGATTCATCCAACCAGGCAACATTTTTCCCACTCCTCACCAGTCCAGTTCTGATGCTTCTGTTCTCATTGTAGATGTACACCCTTGTTCTGCCCTGACAACACTGACACCCAACATGGTTTTTGGCTATTGTTGTCCATTTGAGACCAGAGAGTCTGGTAAGTCATGCCTTCTAAGAAGGCATTCTGTACAGCAGTTTTGAATTTGGATGGGATTTGCCTGATTGTGGCTCTATTTGAACATTTGCCAACATTCTCCTCTACAGTTTATTCTTTTCTCACCCTGCTGTGCATGAAAAGCCCAGGCTGATTGTGGTGGGGTAGAACCATGACGCTGAGAGCCAATTATTGCGCCGATCACATTATTTATACCAGGCACCGAAGTCACGACATATGACTTGGAATGTACAAATTGTATGAAGGGGTGACGTAGATCACCTAGCAACATTGTTACGATTAGTATTATTTTACTTTGAATAATATGTTATCTATTTAATATCTATTTACATGTCAAAGCTGTATAACCCCAACGTTTTGGTATAAAAGAAAATCTGAATTAAAATCAATGAAATGCAAATTATGTGCGTAATACATATTTGTACACAAATATTTATACGGTTTGCATTCACCAGGCTCATTTATCACACATCATGTTCAGTAACATTTTATTTTGCAGCAAGTTAATACGTACATCACCATAAAAACATAAAAAATATGATACTAAAATGACTAAAATGTATCCTTGACTCTAGGGTGGTACCCTCAAAGGTACCTTTTGTACCATTTACTTTTAATATGTATCTTTCACCTGGAAATGTGGATATACAATGGATATAAAAAGTCTACACATCCCTCTTAAAATGGCAGGTTTTTGTGGTGTAAAAAAATTAAACCAAGATAAATCATGTCAGAACTTTTTCCACCCTCAATGTGAAATTACAATGTAGAATAATTAAGTGAAAAACAATCAGAAACATTTTAGGGAAAATTAGAAAACATAAAAAAAGTTACAATAACCTGGTTGCAAAAGTGTGCACACCCTTTTATAATTGGAAAAGGGTGGCTGTGTTCAGAACGAACCAATCACATTCAATCTCATGTTCAATAGTAATTATCATACAGCTGTCATCAATGAAATCATTCAGATTAGCCCCAAATAAAGGTCAGCTGTTTCTGTAGGATTTTCTTCAGATCTTCTTGGTTTCATCTGACTGCTGAAGTTATGAGCCACAAAGAGCTTGCAACGCATGCATGATATCTTGCTTGTTGAAAGATCAGTTGAGGGGTATAAAAGAATTTCCAAAACATTAGATGTACTATAAAGGAACACCATAAAGGCCATCATCAACAAATAGAGAAAATGGAGCACCACAGTGACATCACCAAGAACACTAAGACATCTCTCCAATATTTACAAAAGGACAAGACAAAACTTACCAGGGAGGCTGCCAAGAGACCTACGGCAACATTAAAGGAGCTGCAGGGATATCTGCCAAGTACTGATTACTCTGCATGTGACAACATACTCTCGTATTCTTTACATATCTTGGCTAAGGGGTAGGGTGGCTACATGGAAGTCCTTTCTCACAAAAAACATCCAAGCTCAACTATATCACCCCAAACCATGTGGCAAAATGTGTTATGGTGCAAAAAAAAAAAAAAAAAAGCATATCACCAAAAGAACATTATACCCATGGTGCAGCATGGTGGTGGTAGCATCGTGCTATAGGGCTGATTTTCTTTAGCCAGGACTGGAGCTTTTATCAAAGTGGAGGGAATCATAAATATCTACTAATACCAGAAGATTTTAGTGCCGAAGATGAAAATGATTTTCACTTTTCAGTATGACAATGACCCAAAGCATCCATCAGTAAAGGAATCAATAAAGGAATTGCTTAATCAAAAGAAGATCAATGTTTTTGAATGAGTGTGGGGTGACCTGGAGCAGGCTGTGCACCAGATGCCTTTATAACTTGATGGATCTAGAATGTTTTTGCAAGAAAGAGTGGGAAAATATTACCACATTAAGGTATCCCATGCTGATAGACTCTTCCCCAAAAAGACTGGGTGGTGTAATAAAATCAAAAGGTGCTTCAACAAAGTATTAGTTTAGGGGTGTGCACATTTATGCAACTAGGTTATTGTAAATTTTATATTTTCTCTTAAAAAAAATCTTCTGATTGTTTTTTTTTTTTTACTTTATTTGTATACACTGTAAAGACTTTATAGGTTTTTGTTTATTTGTTTATTTGTTTGTTTGTTTTTTAAATATGTAATCCGTGTTACATATAAAATGAAAAGTACCAAATCAACATTAGCGCTGCTGCTGCTCAGAGTGACGGGTAGGGGGCAGCACTGCATCAGCACATTCGCTGAGGTTGTTTTTCTGACACCCACTGAGTGATAAAATAGGTTCCTTTATTTTTGCTTTTGAAATATGAATTTCGTAGCCTGAATGTTAGGTCAGATCGAAAAAAGCAATGAGAAAGCAGTGCCAGAAAAGTTGGTCTGTACCTCAAGAGGCTTCAGAAAAACGCACGAGCACCAACCAAAGCGTGCCAACTCTTCCCGCCAAGAATGTTAGGAAAATGAAGAGTCCTGAGAGAAAGTGAGGGAGGTAAAGCCAGCGCTTTATGGACCTTGTTCAAACCTTCAACTTCCACTGACCCGCATGATGCTATGTTTATTAAAAAAAAAATAAAAAATCCTGCACGTTCAGAGAGAATTTAAAACTGAAAAGAGGAAATGGGAGTTTTTCTCTACAGGAGTGTAGGGAGGCAACCATGACCTAAAATCTTCCTACAGTAAATTTATCTAATACTAATATGAATCAGCGTTTTGTTTTGGCACAGTCAGCTGTTGAAAGCAGAGAGAGGTAGGCTGTATTTTTAACCCTCCTTAAGTTTGTTGTCTTCATTCATATAAACCAGGACTGAGTCACATATAAACATGCTGACCAAATATAAATAATGACCTAACTACAACTTTTCTTAATGATAACCATTTGATTTAATACAGTTTAAAACTGCAATCCGTCTGGCATCTGTATTTGACAATACAGATATCCACAAAGTCTAACAGGTGTGACACCTTTAAAGACAGATTTCAGTCATACTTACTGTTTGTTTATCATTTCCATTTGATTCAAATATTATTCCTTGTTTAAATGATGGAAGAACACATAGCTGGTTGTCCACCACTGAACTGTTGGTGGATCCTGGTCACTTTCAACTCTGAGGAAAAAATCACCACTTCTGAAGTTTCTCTTGTTCCACATCATTCAGATATGATTATAAATATTCATTTCAGACATTAGATATAAGATGTTTAAAGGAGAAGTGCACACTGAACCACTTGTTTTAAACTTCTTTCTTTGACAAGGTGGTCTGTTTTGACTCCTACATGATCAAACCCTATGTCATTTGACTGTCCGCTCATAATAGCACCAGTGGAAATTGTTCCCTACCTAACATCATTAGTCCAAATCTGTAAACAGCTTCAACTTTCGTACTAATAACTCCATCAGTGGCATTGTGCTTGATATCTTGTACATTGCTAAATAGCTGAGTTTCTATCATAACTCAAAATTATGCGGCCAACTGAGGTGCTTAGGTCCATTACACGTATTGTGCACTGAGCCAAAAGACTTCCTTTCAAACTCAGAGTTAAGCCTTGTAATACAAAGTGCCTGGAAATGACAGGAAGCATGGCTATCTCTTATAAACTGTCGAAGATTTCCATGTCCAGTATCAAATATTACACAATAGCAACACAAACACGCAGGAATGCCGGATCCAGCTGCTCCAATTTACTGACTTTTTCCACCAGCCAGTTGTCCTCAGAAGCTCAGTGGCTCTATAGTTCACATACCTTTTCATGCATTTTCATGATTGTCTCCAAAATGCTTGGTATGTTTTCTATAGCAAAATCCAGGGACTAAACCAGAGGGTTTCCCCCCTCTTTTTCTGTGAGGTCTTGTTGGATAGTGGCTGTGTTTGAATGGTGTAATATCCCTCTCACTCAGTACTCGCTGTCTCCTCTGCTCTTGACACAGGAACTTCCTGTCAGTCTGGAGGAAAACTGGAAAACTAAACTGTGTTTTATTGCCATGGGCAGTCTCCTGAGGGACACAGTGGACATGTGACCTAAATATGTCATCTAAAGGCTATGGAGTGAATTGGCATTTACCAGCAGTACATTTTGATATCTGATATCTACATCTGTTGAAATGTTTACATACTCGCATTCTTTCTTCATATTCTAGGAAAAAAGATACTAATGCACAGCAGTGAAGAAAATGAAGTATGTGAACCTTTTTTTTTTTACTGTCTACATCTTAAAACACAAAAGTGTCAGCTTTTTTTTTTTTTTACCAAGCACATGATGGTTTTAATAAAACCCAGTATATATGCCTGATCACTCTTTTTGAATACATCTGTGTTGACCAGTGCAGGAGAGCAAACAGCCTTTTTTTAATCACTTTCTATTACCATAAGTTTTTTTTGTAGTGTTAGATTTCAGACTTTCGGGTCATTTCATCTGAAGTGGTCTAATACAGGTTGCTTGATCATTTTAAATTTTCCTAATTATTGGCATGCATTGGCACCATGTTTACACCAGTTTTTTATTTTATTTTACTTGGTTTAACTATGATGGCCATCTTTTTGTCATGGCACACAACAAATTTTGGTTATACAGCTGATTATGGAAACCTCAATATCTCGGTTTAGGATGGTCTTAGCTCCTTGGAACAAAAACTGATCTCTAGAGCACATTACAAAGTACATGTGCATATATAACCATGTTGCACATTCTCATTCCTTAGACTTAGAACTTAAGTCCAAATGTAATGTCAAGATTGCTCACGGTTCCATTTTTAGGGTCAATTTATAAATATTTGGAAAGGGTTCAAGTCTCAGTCTTAATTTTTTTAGGGGGTACCTAGCTAAGAATAGTGTGCATGCAGAACATTATTTTTATAAGGGGTGAGAAAGTGCAATTTCTTAAAATTCCCCTCACTTTCATGTTGAATATCTGTGGTGGAGGACCAGATACAAACCTGAAATTCTTATAGAAACAAGTCCTCTATAGTAGCATTCTGCTGTAAAAATTTTGAGTTTGAGATTCCACTGGTTACAGAGCTTAGGGCTAGTAGAAATCTGCCGAAAAGCCTACTTTATTCCTATTTCGTTGTTTCTCTCTTGGCTGAATATTGACGTTTTTGACCATTTTTGGTTGAAAGTTTTTGGTGGCATCAATAACAAATATAGTTAACAGATATTAACTCTACGCTTGTCTAATGTTAGGTAAGTAAAACATACATTGCTAGATTTTATTTCACATTAAATAACTTTCCATTTACCTTGACAGATAGCAAGGGCTCTACATTGAGAACTACACTGAAATATTATTAAAGTGAGATAGTGGAAAGGGGCGGTGGCTTCCAGTGGGGTCAGTTAATATCGGAGACTTCAAAATACCTACGCAATTGTCAGTCTTCCCAGATTCATATGTTGATTGCCTCACATCTGCCATTTTTACTGAGAAAAAGGAGACTGCTCTTTTGCCATATTTGAGTGATAACTCGTAGCAGCATATGCTGTTGTTCAGTACAGAGCTCCTAATACGTAAAAGTCTGCATTTAAGCAGGTGATGTTCTGTAAGTCTGGAAAAGACACAGCTCAATATTAATGGATGACAGCATTTACAATAAAAATTATAAAACAATAATAAAAAGGATCTGGAAATCTTTTGTAAATAAATATGAGCAATTGTCCTGATATCATACAAGTTTATTTTAAGAAGACTGGCAGATTGAATTATAGTGAGTTTAGGTGAATCATACCATACAGAATTTAGGCTTGAGTATGGGAGAAAAAAATAACAACACATATTTTGGGCGAGATTAAAATCATATAAAATAAATATAATGGAAACTGTATCTTTTTAGTTAAATCATGAAGATGGACAGATATAAACTGACAGTCCTTGACTGAGGTTTAGGGCAAACAGCGTTATGGCCCAATTAGGTGCAAGGACTTTTTCCTAGGCAACATTCCAGGTGAACAGCATGTCTTATCCAAGAGGAATAACCTATTATAGCTGTAAAATCTTAGAGGGACTTTGCATTGTATGAATCTTTCCTGTTATATTTATTAGCAATGTTAGTATCCACTGTATTTGCAACCATTTACAGTAATGATGTTTCCATCTACTGCTAAACAGGTCTTCACCTAAAATTTCAGATTAATTAATGGGAAATACTAAATATGTTTGCCCCAAGTTAAACATTTAAAAATAATTTAAGTGTTAAGCAGGATACAACTGAGAGCAAAAAAAAAAAGGTCACTTAATCCTTAAAAATAAAGATTCCCTTTTTGACTAACATTGAATATATACATATATTATATACATACTGTACATACAGACCAACATACACTGATCATTTAATTTCTCTTATGTCATGTCACAAGATACATTTCATGCTGCTTATGACTGTGGCACAAGAAAAAATAAATTAGGCCCTGGCTGCCGGACATAAACAATGTCACACACAGGACCACAACCAAGGTTCTCAGGAAATCTGACCTACTTTGCTTCTCAGTAAAAGTTTATACTAAGACAAGTTTGAGTGTGTGTGTGTGTGTGTGTGTGTGTGTGTCTATATATATATATATATATATATATATATATATATATATATATATATATATATATATATATATATATATATATATATGTGTGTGTGTGTGTGTGTGTGTGTATATATATATATATATATATATATATATATATATATATATATATATATATATATATATACTTTGTATTATGTTTGTTAGCATAGCAAAGTGACAGCCATTTATCAATGAAACCTGAAAGTCCTCAAAAGAATCAAGAAATCCCAAATACTCTTGAAAAATAATAATAATAAAAAAAAAATTAAAACAAATAAGGGCACTTGTGACTTTGTAATGTGGTGACAATCCATGAATTGGATTCCCTGAAAAGAAATGGCTCATATATGTAAGTGGTCGTTAAAAAAAAAAACATAAAGAGCTACCCAAATCCCAAAGAACTGGAAGATACTGACAAGGTCCTCAAATGAAAAATGGTCACTGTCTCATAGTGTTTTGGTAGAAAATCTAAGAACATTCCATCAAGTCAGCCAAGCTTTAGGTGATTCAAGTTATTTAAGGATTTCTCCTCGGCACACGTTGAAATTTTTAATACCATTGTTTTTTCTATTCTAGATGGCCTTAGCATATATCCTTGTACTCTGTATACAAGTGTAATGATAAGTAGGTGATGCCACAGGCCTAATGAGATACACATCTTCTTCAGATTAGCTGGCGACAAAATTGTGCCATTAATCAGTGGTCTCAAGAGTGCACTGCTTACCTCTATAGTGCAAAAGCCTAAGCGAAAAGGTTAATAGGATTTTTATTAATACTGAGGACACCCATGACTTACTGGGTAGTACAAAAAATCTAAATTCATGAATAGTTGATCTAACAATTACCACTTTTGGAAATCATCATTGTACTGCCCGAACCCCTTGCACTGTAAAACAGTCATTAAATACTTAATATAGTGTCACCAAAAATAGAACACGTAAAAATAAACTAAACAAAACCTTCCAAAATTGTTTTTTTTTTTTTTGGTAATGCAAATGCCTCCTGTGTAGCTCTGCCACTTGGCAAGGAGCTTTTTTCCAGTCCTGGGTTTGATCCCGATAGTGCCAGCTGCGTTCCTCTGCTGTGTTCAGACCACTGAGTGGTCATTATTGTGTGGAGACAGGACAGTGTGGTTGAGGGAGGAAGCTGAGCGGTCTGAACCCTCCACTGTACCGTTTATGTTCTCCTGCCGCTGGCAGCACAGGATCTGCTTGAATGTAACGCTCATCTCCTTGTCCCGGTAGGAGTAGATGATTGGGTTCATGGCCGAGTTAAACTCGGCTAAGAGGAGGAAGAACTTCTCGAAAGCCAGCACGTTGCATTCTTCGCAGAAAACGTCAAGCAATAGGAGAACTAAACCAGGCGTCCAGCACACGATAAAAGCACCTGGGGAAGGGGAAGAGAATGAAGTCATTAATAGAAGGGCTTTGATTTTTATTTTTTTATTTTTTGTGGAAACGAATGTATCACATAATCAGATTCGTGCATCATCATGTAAAGTGTACACACAAAGCCTTATTCATTTAACTAAATACATTTTTAAGATGACACAAAGCACAAAATGTGACCTGAAATATATATTTTTTTTATAAAAATATATATGTTAATGTAAAATTCCTTTGTCCTCTACTACATCCTAGTTCTTGGAGGTGACCACTTTTCCTCCCACCATGCAACTACCCTCCTTCTGTCATAGTACTATACTTGGAAAAACTGCTGAACTGTTATTCATGACAACTATTCTGAGAATTTTGGGGTTTTGTTATATGACCTTTTAACAAACTGAACAGGAAGGCATGTTTGTCAGGTTTTGAAATTTCCTGAGGTCATATATTTCTGGCAATATGTCAGCATGTCATTCACAGTCTCGCAGTATTCACATCACATCTTCATATCAATATAAGCTCAGGACCATGCTTAACAAATTGATGACACTGTTTTCAGCTGGCATTTGTCAGTGTATGTTGAAAAAGGATAAACATTTTGGCTACAGAAGTTATTTTGCAATAGAGAGTGATATTCACAAACGGCTGGTTTTCTTTTAGAGAACACAGCTGTTCTTGCGTACTTTACATCACTTGAAAGTTATGTGGGGACTCTCAGGAGTTAGATAAACTGCAACGGGCCGTTTCCATGACTCGGCCACGTTTCGCTCTTTACGAACAAGCTCAACGGGAAAGGAAATACGATCTCTAGGGGTTGGGTGGGTGCTTTTGGGACTTAAAGGTTTTATTTCCTTCACAACAGCTCGTACACATTGAAAACCCATTTACCAAATACATGCACTAAACCATTCTCAGATTCTCAGTTTGCCCGTGATGTGCAATGGATTTCAAAACATCTAAAAGGTCAAGGAAAATATATTAAGGCAAAAAAAAAAAAAGGTAAAAGAAAAAAAATTATAAATTACCAATTGTTTTAAGTAAGTCAGTATTTGGTCAAGTATCAAAATGTAATTACGAGTGATTAACTAGGACACCTTGCTCTTCTTCTTCTTTCGGCTTTTCCCTTCAGGGGTCGCCACAGCGAATCATCACTCTCCACCTGTCCCTATCTTCTGC
>CM075019.1:16688142-16707855 GCA_037576675.1 Pangasius sanitwongsei | reverse complement strand
ACTGTCTCTAAACCATACAGCATGGCCGCTCTCACCACTGTCTTGTACACCTTCCCCTTGATTCTCGCTGATATTTTCCTATCACAACACCTTGCTCTTCTGATGATCTATTAATATCTACATAATGTGTTTTAGTAAGGAGTTACCTGGCATGTTACTCTGCTTTTACGCTAACGACACTAATCTGTTCACTGCGTTAATTTGAAATATGATTAAGATAACAAGAAATGCTGACAGATGTAGTGGTGCATGTTGTTGCAGCAAATTGGATTTCTTGCTGTTTATTAAATAGTATTACTGTGAGCGCTGTGTTTAACTCGAGTGTAAATCCAGATGCAATTACATTTGTGCTTTGAGTACTGAAATGGAGCTCATTGGTTAGACTTCATGAATCAAATATTCTCTGAAGCTCCAAGTAAAACCTAAATGTTAGTGATCCTGAAATTAGTACCCCATACAATAATATACGATTGTTTTGCTAGAAAACCCTTTGAGCAAACTGTCTGTGAATGTGTTTGGATCAGTTTACTGAGATCAAACCTCAGTTTGAGAAAAAAAAAGTTACTTAAGGGCTGTTTTGACGCCTTGATGTTGTAACATGGAAGCCAACACAGGAGGAGCTCGGTTTGATTTGAGCATCTTTTCTCTGCCGAGAACGTCTTTTCCACTTTCAAACCGAGAATGGATTTATATGTTGGTAACTTCTCAAAGGCTTGCATTGACTCCAAGCAAGACTTCATATGTGTTAACACAATGACTTTGCTGTTCAGGCTCATATAATGCTGGCCGGCAAATTCAAACGTGATATACTACTGTGCTGAATGCTGGTTCTTTCATGGTTCAAGTTGTAATGTTCCATGGTCCTTGACACACATAAATAAGGTTCTGTGTTCCAGTAAAAAGCTTCCTAGGTCACTTCCTATCCATATGCACCAGTATAGTGGAACAAAATGTCAGTCCTCCAAGACCATGGAACAACACACAAAGCTGTGCTAACTACAGAAAATAGTGAGCCTCATAACCGTACAAAAGCTGAGCAAAACTGCAAATTATATCAAATTGTAAACTGTTAACAGACATGAGTAGCAGCATATAAACATAGTAAAGTTTATAGCATCTGTAAGGACAAATGTAATGATGATACTGTGCTATAAAAACAGGTGTGAATTTTAGTGATGTAGGGCGTCTGGACTTTATGTGCCTTGTAACTACCCTCAAAAGACTAGACTCCTTTGACACTGCGATGATTATTAGTGATGATTGTGTTGGTCTTAAAGCATGCAGAGCGCCTTGGTATCATGGTGGGACAATGCAGGAAGATATCTGACTCCCAGGCCAGGTGGAAGCCCAGCAGATTCCTTAAAATAGCGAATCATCCTTTTTTGTCCAAAATATTTTGGTCAAAAATGTCCCAGGACTGGGCATCATATAGAGCATGCAGGAATGAGTTCATGGAGATGATCAATTTGGAATCTGCTAAGACATGATAAGAGATAAGAGAAGTCATTTGGTGAATCTGGGAGGGAGGTATGAGGTAGTATTTTAAAGTTGGTGATGGACTAAATACCTTACCACATGCAGCATGTGTTTCTGGTATCCAAGACTGGGGCTGTCCTGAGGGCTTTCTTGTTACCTGATGTGAAGCAGCATCACAGCTGAGATGTGTAATGATCATTTTGGAGGCTGTCTTCTATGTACTTGCTGATGTATTTGCCTGGACATTATGAACAACATGAGTACCAATGTTTCTGATGATCACGTGTGTGCTCTGCCAAAAGTATTGCCAAAGGTCGGTTACCGCTAACAATGGTGCCATATTTTTCAGCATCCAAAGAGGCCACTGTGTACTATCTTGTGTCTTCAAAATGTTTTTGTAGACCGGTCACACATGTAAAGATACCATCTTTCACAGGAATTTCTTTGGCATCCAGGCATCAGGCATCCAAAGAACTAACTAACTATTCATACTACCAGACTGTTGTGTGTTACTCTAGTGCTCATGTAAGACATCAGAAATGGCGCATTATTCTTTATAGTCATTGTGGAATTATAAAATAAACTACTGGCAGACCACAAAGCAGGGGTCATCGTAAACATCTACTGCAGCTCATGCAAATGATCTTGCGCTTTCAGATTCAGCACAAGCCAAAGCCCTAGAACTGTCAAGATTCTCTTCATGGTGATAACAGGTCAGTGGTATGTGATATGATTTAGGATTCGTCAGCACTCTAACAACAGCAATGGGCAAATGTTTTTTTGGGGTTTTTTTTTTGGTTATCAGAAGTACACAGACATGGATTGAGGGAAGTGAAGGGGTGCAGATCAGTAGGAGGGAATAATGAAGTGTCAATGAGACTACAATACCTGTGAAAGTACTTAAAAGGTCAGCCATTTGTTGTAAACTGCCCTTTCGGACTTAGTGTCTTTCTAAAGGCAATGCTCAGGGTTTAAATACAGCAGTCAAGACCAGACTTCAATCACTCTGGATGATAGCCAAACTGAGATTATTGCAGATCGGTTATGGTGTGAAAGCAACAGGCTATAAAAATAGTTTTGGGAAATATATTATCTTACTCTTATGTTAATTGGTTCTTAATCATCAGAAATTACACATGAAAACATCCACAGGAATTGCTCTTGATTCATCTGTATTGGTTCTCTAACATAAATCACCAGAGATCACCAGATCAAGACAATAACAGAAAAACCAGCATGATCTCACAGTTAGAAAGTAAATAAACAAAAATACAGCTCACAAGAAAAGATAAAAAAAAGGTTAAGGTTACATTTAGAGGCAGTGACACCATTCACATGACCATTGTAATATAAGGTTGTGAAAACCACCAGCATGACACAGCATCTGTCATCATCTGGCTAATTAACATCTTCAAGTATCCTAAAAAAGGGGCACTTCAATAGTAGTACATTTTTAGTGTGAATTTTTGCAAGTGTCATTTTTTTCTGGTGCACTTCTGGAAACATGAACTCATTCACTTGTCTTTTCATTATCTTACTTCTATAAAAATGTCCATTAGATAATTCAGTGCTAAAAGCTTCAGCTGGCCCAAGATCCTTGTTATTTTACTTGTCTAATAGAGAAAAGAGCATGCTTTCTATCTCATTTGCTAGCTCATTTGTGTACCTGATGTGTGGATAAATCAGTAGCCCGGGTGCGTGGGACAAGCAGATTTTGTGTCTGGGCTTTTATTTATGTTTTTACTCTTTTTTTTTTTTTTACTCAAGGTTCAGTAGGCTAGCCGTTACCATTGTTTTTTATTCAGTCAACAACCACAGAAAGAATAATCCCTACTCTCCATTGACTTTCGCAAAACAACAGATGTTATGTGGTGTGTAATATTGAAACAAAATGCACTTCAGACACATCTCAGTGCTGTTCCTGTAGTGCACGCTCCTCATTCTGCACCACACATACTGTCTTATACGATCTGGATAAGTAAGCATTCACAAATGACATATAACCTCTTCAAAATGAAGAATACGCAGGTATGTGGAAACACTAACAAAACCAAAATGAAGTGCAGAGCTAAGCTGCACTAACTCATATGACTCTCCTGCTAGCACAACTTGCAGTCACCTTGCGGCTAAGATGTCATGACAAACCACCACAGCTGATAGCCACATCCTGTGCTACCATAGAGAGTATTTTACAAGAAGACAAGGACTATGGCTGTGTTTATTTATATACTCATTTGTGCCAGTATGAATGCACTTAACTTGCCGTACTTTTTATGTTATGGTAGCTATCACTTTTTAGCCTAGTCAATTAGGTTTCCAGGCAACCAAAACATAGCACAGCTTTCACTTGCCTGGTGGACTAGCTAATGGATTTATGATTTTTCCAGCCTGGGACTTGGAAAGGCACTCCACACTTCAGAGGGGTAAAGTGCATCACTTCTCTGATGTGATGTGTTAACCATGATGTCTCCAATCATACCTACAGTATGTGAACTTCAACAGATTATCTGTAATAACCACCTATGCACCTTTTAAGTGTATACATCTCATAATATTTACATATGTTTGCAAGGAATCCACATTTAAATATATAATATCCCATGTTCTAGATTTAGTCGCTTAATGTAGACCAAATGACTTGTGTGCTCATTTAAGTACACTGTTAGAAAATGGTGTTTGCTTGTGGGGAAACCCTGAACCGATCTATGTGTAAGACTAGAACAGAGAGATTCCTGTTCACAGAACCCCTTTAGCTCTGGCTCCAGATCCACTGCGACCATGATCAGGATAAAGTGGTTTCTTACGATGAATGAATGAAACAAAGTGAAAACTTTTACCCATCCAAAAACCCTTGAGGAACCAATTTTTCTAAGATAAAGGCATGAAATTTAAAGCATAACCTATTTACAAGAATTGAATATGAAAACAAGACTTGTATGTGATAAGTTAATATCCAACAGGGATTTATCACTCACTCTTTTTTTTCCTGTGGATGTGTCGTTAATGGTGTTCTAATGGCCATAAAGTGGATTATGTACATCAATCCACAAATCTATTTTTTGATAAATAAACCCAGGTTCCTAAAATGTTTGTGAAGGAAGGGCAGCACAGTAGGTAGCGTTGTCGCCTCACAGTTCCAGTTCAATTCTTAGCTTGGGTTACTGTCTTTGTGGAGTGTCACGTTCTCTTCATGTTTGCATGGATTCTCCGGTTTCCTCTAACCTCTCAAAAACATGCCAGTAAGTGGATTGGTTAAGTGGATATACCATGACCCTGACCAGGATAAAGCAGTTACTGAAGCTGAATGAATCAGTGTTTATAAAAAAAAAAAAAGATGATGCAGCTTCCTCACAATTTTCTTTGCTTGAGAAAGGTTTCACTTTCCATGTTTTATGTGACGTGAATGCATAACATGGCTAATGTTAATGTTCTGTCAGTGGGAGTATACAATTACAGGTAAATAAATATTTAACAATAATATTAAATGCTACTTTTAAAGGAACTTGACAGTCCTAATAGCAGCCTAAGTAATATTATACTTCAGTCTTGAGAATCTTGAGGGCTTCTAAAGATCACCTCATGCTTGAGAAATGTGAAACTTTGAAGCAGCTGAAATGAGCTGCTCTGCAAGGAACTGAATGAAGAATGGCTGACCGTTCTGTGCCTTCACTGCCCGCTTTCATTTAACATCTACCGAACATTCTTGTGGCTCTGAGCCACACACACACACACAGCTGCATTATAATAGTATTAGAGCTCTCTTATCTGTGGAGTGCCAGCACTACCTAAGAACCATATCTGTTCCTGTCCTGCTTCACCGCTCTGCACTTTCCCCAGAGCCTCACGTTGAGCCCCATACGTTTTAAACAACAACAGCACTGTTTCCTGCTGGCTCTGGGTCTCTGTGCCCTGACTGAGGTTCTTTCTCTGGGTTTGGCTGGGGAAAGCAGCGAGGCATGACGCTGACACAGTGCAAGGCAAACACTGGAACTGGCGACAAGAGCGGGACCACAGACCCGTAGCTGTATACCACTCAACGGCTGCATTGTTCCATCACTCAAGTGCTGGCCCGACTATGTAATAAGATAACATGCTGTTTTGAAGCATGACCTGTATGGCTAGGTAAAAATAAATTTAAAAAAAAAAAAATGGAAGCATTTTTAAAGTCTGAAAAGGATTAAATAATAAAATCCAATGGAAGCAAACAAGACAAAACAGTTTTTATTCAGACTTTGCTGAAGCAATCCTTTATTCTCGGTAACTTTTAATTATTTAATAAAAAATTAATTATTAAATGCATTTATTTAATTAATTATTTACTATCATGACTCATTTAATCAAGACTTTAAGAACACTTGGCCCTTCCTGGAATATGTAATGTAATATGAATATAATGCCAAATTTAATAAAATAAAATAAAAAAGAGAGAAAAAAACCTTCAGTGATGCTTTTCTGTAAAGTTTGAAAAAAATGAATGTATTTTACTTTTTATTTTAAAAAGATACAATGAAAAGGAGAAAACAATTTAATCTGTCAATAATATATTTATTAATGTCTTCCCTAAATAAATGCTTTTTATATTTATTTTTTATATTATAGCTTCTATATTGTTCTATTATATTAATATTATATTGTTATATTATATTTATATTAAAATTAAAATTAAAAGAAATATTAAAAATAAAAGTAATATCTAAATCTGAGAGAAAGGAGAAAAAGATTTAAAAAGAAAAAGATTGTTTTGCAAAAAAAAAAATTCTAATTTTTAAAAAAATATTTCTTGAATTCTTTTAAAAATAATAATGTACTTTTTTTTTTTTTTTTTAAAAATGAAAAAGATTAAAAAATCTTTAAAAAAAAAAAAAACTCTCAATGACATCTTTATTAATGTTTAAAAAATAAATTTATTTTTTAATATTTAAAAAGTAACATTTAGATATATTTTTATTTTTAATATTTAAGATTAAGTACAATATTTTAAAATCAAAACAGCTACTTCCAGTCAGTTTGCCATTAGTAAAAATAAATCATGCTGATATACTTTATCACACTATTCATATTGTATCATCATATTTGCTTTATGTTAATAAACACATTATGTCTTAGGAAATATTTATTTTTATAAAATGGAAATTTTTTTGGTGTGATGTATCAAAACTGTATGACTGATGACATTCAAATTTTTTTTTTTTAAAAAAAGCAGCATTAAAACCAGAATGAGGACACACGAAGTTGCACTGCTGAGTGAACATAACCAAGGTCACTGTTCAGCTGCCCTCCTTCAGCAGGAAGCGAGCACATGGAAATCTCTGCACAGTGTACTGTCACAACTGCCGTCAAGGATGATAAAGACACCCCAAGGACAAATCTCTATGACAATGTGACGAAATTACAACACAGAGACAAAGAGATGGCTCCATAAAGCTGATAGTATTGGCACAATTATAGGGCCTTTGTGGAAGATGGTATGTAAAAAATGAAATTGGGCACATTTTTTTTCTCACCACAGGGATTTTATTTTCTACTGAAGAGGATTTAACCTTCTGAATATTACCAGCAACTTTTTAGTATATTGAAAACATGTGCTATAAACAAAGAATAAGGTTTTTATTACAACAGAGCCCACGTGATTTCGGGGATGGACTTTCCAGGATGGACTCACACAATTGGGATGCAAAAAAAGGATTTAAAATATAAACACCAATATGAGTGGGCAATTTTGGTTCATAAAACATTAAAAGTTTTGGGAAATTTGTCCTCATCACGCCTGGATATGTTCACATTTGTTCTTTTAACAAAAGCCAGTATTTCCAGAAATCCCATTACACTTGAATTTCAGTGGGTTTTTTTTTTTTGTTCAGCCTTTCAGAACTTAAACAAGAGCAAATCACAAGACAATCACAACTTCCAATGTTAGCTCACAATTAGTGCCATAACCTTTGTTAGTTTAACTCAGTGAGTTTCAGTTATATGGCTAGAAAGCAAATAAAATACGGTCTTAATATAAACTAATAAACTTCATATGCAGGGATGTCCTACCATGAAATTGGAACAATATACAAATTCTATTCTTGATTGCAGAGGTAGACAAATGATGGCAGAAATACCATGACTGCTAAATACTTCCCTTTATCCAAACCTTAACAGTTTGGCATCAAGTTGTGTAAATATGAACACTTGATAATTGAATTTTTGGCAAACCTTCACAACTCAAAACCGGCAGAACTGGTCAGTGAAGAGAATTACTTACCAAGGACAATCACCACTGTCTTCAGCAAGCTCATCATGGTGTCCCTGTTGCGCCGCTGACCTGAGCTGTGGCGAGACATTCTCATGGTGCGCTGGCGGACATACATGAATATGTGGGCATAAAGCACCACCATGACCACAAAGGTCACCAGGTTGAAGATGGCCCAGAAGACGAGGTACGAGTTGCTGTAGAGTGGTGCCATGTTGGAGCAGGTTTTGATGGCACAGATACAGTTCCAGCCCACGCTAGGGATGGCACCCATGACAATCGACATAGTCCAGATGATCACAATGACCACAACCACACGTCGGTTACTCATGCGCGTGTGGAGCTGCATGCGGAAGACTGTTATGTGGCGCTCGATGGCGATGGCTAGTAAGTTGGCCACAGAGGCCGTCAGACTAGTGTCAATGAGGCCCTGGCGTAGTAACCACGTGCTGACAGTTAGCCGGCGGGTGTTGGGCCCCGTGTTAAACATCAAATAGAAATAAGCCAGTCCAGCGAAAAAGTCTGCTGCTGCTAGGTTAGCCATGAGATAATAGATGGGAAAATGAAATCTGCGGTTGATGTAGATGGCCACCATCACCAGCAAGTTAGCAAGCATGATAAAGATACATACTGTAAGCCCAAGTCCCATCACCAGTCTGCTGACAGTATTCCACTCCGTAGCCAGGTACTTCCCACTTTCATTGTAAAAGAAGGCAATGCTTTCATTGTAGTAACACTGTCCATCCATCTTGAAGGTTATACTTCTGAAAAAAAAAAAAAATCAGAATTACAATCAGACTATTTACAGTCAGTTCACATTTTGTATTGACATTAAAGTGCCAATGAAATGGCTTTGAGGCCAAGATTTGATTTTGGAGAGGGAATGAGTGCAAACACACACACACACACACATATAATTCCATCACTTCATAACACAAGGAATGGTTTGGAAAGAGGAGTAACATGTATGAAACTACAAGAACAACAAATGTTTAATGCTAACTAGCAGCTAATGGAAAGCACTATCTACAGTTTGTTTATGGGGGCGGGACACATGCGTGCCAAAGAGCATTTGATAGGACACAAAGTGAACAAGTACAGGATGAGTCCTCAGAAAAATTTCGTTGTATTCCTGGAAATTCTAAACAGCAAAGTGGAAATAAGAATATCTACAAAACACACTTTTGTCATTAAAAAAAATGGCTTATTTGCATCCATTGTGCCAAGAGAGCTCTGAAACACCAATTCTGATTTCACGGGGAGTTTAACATCATATGAGAGGTTTTATAAGGGCTGTGTGTTATAAGCTGATGCTTTTGGATTATGCATGAATAATGTGCTTCAGTAAAAGCTTTTTAAGTTATTTAAGCTTACACTGTAAAATCCAAAATCCATTCTGAAATACACTGGAGTACAGTTGGGCATATTAACAAAGCTTGCATTATTTAGCATCTACAGTGACCACAAACAAACACTGTTGAACCCTGCTTTGAGAAATGAACTCAGATGGATATTAAACAGACACAAACATTTTGGCATCTGGCCAAATTTTCCTAGCGGTCCATTCTGTTGTGAATAATGAAAGAGATGGCTAACTAAACAAATATCAATAAACAAGTTGAAAGTAATTACCAAGTATTAGTCACATCATTGCTGGGACTCCTTTGAATGGGCTGAGTATCTTTTCCAAAACCCCCCACACAGGAAATGTGCTTATGTAATTTAAACACTGCATGGTTCTGGTAGGGTTTTTTTTTTTTTCTTTCAAGATCTTTCAAGATAACATTTGTCAGCAAAGTGTCTGAAGTAACAATTATTCCTCTAATAATTATTTACTATTAGGTGGATAGGGATTGATTTGCACTATATTGCCAAAAGTTTGTGGACACCTGACCATAACACTCATATGTGTTTTTAGTACATCCCATTCCAGATTTATTCCCCCTTTGCTGTTATAATAACCTCCATTCTTCTGGGAAGGCTTTCCACTAGATTTTGGAATGTGGCTGTAGGGATTTGTCCATTCAGCCACAAGAGCAGTAGTGAGGCCAGGCACTGATGTTGGGTGAGGAGGCCTGGGGCGCAGTCAGTTCATCCCAAATGTGTTCAATGTGGTTTAAGTCAGGGCTTTTGTGTTCTTCCACTCTAACCTTGGCAACCATGTCTTCATGGAGCTCGCTTTGTGCACAGGGGCATTGTCATGCTGGAACAGGTTTGGGCCTCTTAGTTCCAGTGAAGGGAAATTGTAATACTACAGAGTACAAAAGACATCCTATACAATTGTGTGCTTCCGACTTTGAGGCAACAGTTTGGGGAAGAATCAGATATTGGTGTGATGTTCGGGTGTCCACATACTTTTGGCCATAGAGTGCATCAACTAAAGCATTATAAGTTCTATATATAGGATACAAATATACATGATGCATGTAAATAAAGGTAAGTGAGTGCACTGGCAGTTTTTCTTATATCTATCAGTGTAAACCTCTCAACATAGTGAACGTAAATGAGTGAAGTTACATTGCTGTGTTTTTTGCTCTTGAGCCACTACTGAAAGACAACTTCACAACAGTTTCCAATCATGAAATCCTTTGTTGCTCGCATAAAACATTTCACGCTCTGCTAGTTTCCTGTTATCAGCTGGTTAGAACTGAAATATCAAGTAAAAGTGAATAACCTTTTTTTTCTCCACTGCTTTTATGTGTTGCCTCATAAGTGCAAGTGAAACAGATGCTGGCATTGTAAGTTTTATCGTATAGCCTCAGGCTTGTGGTTTCATTGAGCTGAATCCACTGAACAGAACATAGTCTGTGCTCTCATGTCTGTGCTCTCATGTCAAAATGAGTGCTAGGAGAAAGAGTATGTGTCTGTCCATCTCACACCCCTACCCCCACCCCTCCATCACACTGACGAGACCACCCAGCACTGTGGAAAACCACAGCTTTAGCATTATCAGGGCACCCGTCCTCTATGGTTAAATAGACGCTGAAGGAAATTCCAGGCAGGCCTACCCATCAGCATGATAACGCTAGAGCCGTGTGAGTTTCATTACTGCTGTTTCAATCCAATTTTTCCAAGATAATCTGCTTGTCACCATGTCTATACGTTTTTAGAATATGGTTCCAAAGCTATACCTAATGCTAGCTAAAAAAGTTATAGGCATATTGGTTGGCTGACCTAATGATATTCAGCCCTGTCAGTGACGACCACAGTGTTGTAAATGTTTTACAGTCTAATATTTTGATTCACAAGGATGCACTATTTAACTATTATATCTTCTGATGAAATAATATGACCTGTTTTTCATTTCTTTTGCCTGGATTTTGAAACAACAATCAAACAGCCATGTTCTGTTCGTTACATGAAAATAGAACGGCCAAAAAGTACACAGACCCATTTGGTATAACAGTATTGATATTTCATTTACAAAACAAATTGGATGCTTTATTAAAATGGATATGAAAAATGGAGTTAAAACATAGTACTGGACATGCATGGATATGTTTCGAGTGATTGTAATACATACAAGCCTAGAACCTTGGGCTGAAAAAAAAACATACATGAGTGTAAATTGTGTAAAGCGTAAGGGCTGCAGAAAACATCGTTGTTAATAATTACTGCAATACACTGCAAATGAGCCCTTTGGCCAACTCTTAAATGTGTTATTGAATGCCGTGATGATCCTGAACAATCTCAGATGCAATAAATGAGTGTTCGTGTGTGTTTGGATGAATCATGGCACTGACGTGATCCAACAAATGGAAATAATTTTATGAAAATCAGGCAGACTATGTCACATCAATAGTTTATATACTTCAAGGCTTATTGTAATCGCAGTATATCAGTATGACCACAGTATGATATTGTTTCCATATCACGCAGCCATTATCTACTTCCTCTCATCCGTGCATGTTGTTAAAAATAATGACCCCTCTAATCCTATATGTTAGCTATTTAAGCAAATCCTCTACTGGTATATTTGCTCCAGGGTCAGAAACTTAAGTGTGCCCTGAAACCTAATCCCAACAAGAGGAAGTCAGCATGTGTAGCCAGAGTTGGCAAGCAACATCAAACACAGGCATCTTCTCCAAGAGTACACGCTCAGGTTGTGAGAAAGCAAAAGGCACAAAGCTCGAACCGTTTCAGCGCTGCCTGTTTCAGAACACAATGAGGCCATTGTTCAGGACACAGCCAGTAAAAAGTAACAGAAAAGCATTTCACAATGAATAAATTGTTCACATTTTGTGTACGGCCCTGGTGAGGCGGCACACGTTAGCGAGTTTCAAATAAAAATATGTGTTTAATTTATCAGGCTAATTAAGTACGTCATCTAAAAGCAGTTTGAAATCTAGACAAAGTGATCTTATATATTTAGCTAGACAAGGACTGTATTATTCCACACACTAATTCAACGAAAGATGGTTTGCACTATAATTATGTATGTCATAAGCGGACAAGGATTCATCTCAGAAGGTGTTTATTCTTTTTTTTTTTTAGATAGGTATTTTTCACTTCCCAAACAACAACAACTGTCCAATCCAAAATCCAAAACCTCTCATGATATACCTTCACAAAAACGATTCAAAATACAACCAGACAAGCATCAACGAATTTAAGATATTTCAATAAGATATTTCAAGGATGTGGAAAAACTGCTGGACTATTTTTGGTTGGTCTCCTTGTGTAAATCCATCCTACTGAAAAGAAGTATAATGCAAAAGCGTCTTTATGTGAAGTGTGCTGTTCAGATGTCACCATGGTTCAATTCTGGCACACTGCCGAATAAAACCCAAACAAACAAACAAACAAACAAGATGAAAACTTGGGTTTTGATTAAAAAAAATTGGATTTTTTTGGCTTTAAAATATTATAACATGCACTTTAAAAATAAAATATATTTCACCAAAACAACATGGAAACAACAACATGGCTTTTAGTTCAATTTATTTAATCTTGCCTTGGCGTCTTCCTGTAAAGGTCATACTGTTGGGTGAGTTTAATAAAGCTAGTCTAACAGACATGTTGGTAAAAACAGTCAGTCTATCTAAACATGTGTGTAGATCTTGCTAGCTAAGTGTGACTTCCTCACACAGTGAATATCATGATTTGATTCATTTGTGGGTTAGCTACACACGGAGCCCCTAAGGGGACATGGTGATGGACAAAATATGAGATGGAAGGAAAATGTATATTTCAATGCTTTTGCGTTCGCTCGCAAAACGTTTGCATTCCCCCGAGAAACTTTGCCTTCGTTTTTGCGAGAGAAAGCAAAGTTTCTCAGGGGAATGCAAAGGTTTTGCGAACGAATGCAAAGTTTCTCGGGGGAATGCAAAAGTTTCGAAATATAAATTTTCCTCCCATCTCATATTTTATTCCATCACCATGTCCCCTTAGGGGCTCCGTAGCTACCTGCCATAGTGAAATGGAAATAAGCCTAATTTCTTCAGTTTGTAATCAGATGCTGACTATCAAAATATTTGTGTTGTTCCTGCGCTGCTATAACTTTCACAAAATTGAAACATTTCAGTACAATAAAAGTCTCTAGTTTTCAGTAAAGTTGAAAATGTCAAAATTTCCCCATGTGGAGGGTTTTCTCAGGCTATTAAGTCACCAAAATCTGAGTCATGAAAAACTCAAACTAAATTTTGATCTTTTGGCATATTTGCACTGCAAGAACCTTTTCATGAACTCAGAAGGAGCTTTTTTGTCACTTCTGTTATTTTACGTTACAGCCACGTTCTCTATAGTACAGCAGAATTTGTACATAAGCGCTATAGTTCATGTTCATGGTAGTCAATTCCTCAAAAGGAACTTCTGCCTTTGTGGAAGTGCACGTTGTGACATTGAGGACATCAACATCAACCTCTTTGGAGAAAAAAGGACAGAAGTGCTTATATCTGGAGTGCCTTAAATAAGAAGACTGACACAATTATTTTAAGAAAAATATGAAAGTAGAGGTGGAGGATATATCACTAATATCGTATTACAATACATAAACATGATATATCATGATATTTTAGATTTGCTGCAAGCAGTGCCAACCAAACAGTAAGAAATATCTGTACTTAATGGTATTTTTATTTAACATTTAGAACAATAAATAACTTAACATTAAAAACAAGAAAAGAATTGCTCCAATCGACAAAAACTCCTAATTCTGAATTTCCAACCCCTGCCTAGGAAAAAACTAACAAAACAGCCCCTCAACTCAGAATTCCTACTCGGAAACCTACTCAGAAACCCGGGAAAAAGTCTCCTCAACCTAGAGTTCAGCAAGTGACGTCAAATCAACATGCTGTATATACAAATATATGCTTTAAATCTATCAATATAAAGACTTAGTAGTGTGTTAAATCTATAACACTGACTTGCTGTTTTGTGGAGGGAAATATACATCACTCATTACAATTAGGTGGCTAACTTGTTTCTAATAAAAGACAACATGGAGGCATCCATGTTTTTTTTCCCTACTTTGTAGCTCGAATGCACAGAGGTGGAAAATGACATCGTTCAGAGCCAAATGCAACATAAGAGTGTTATAAAAGTACTGACGACATTTATGGTATCTCACAAAACTCTACTGTGTCGTGATTCATCATGATATTAATACTATATTACTATACATAATCTCACCCAGAATTATGTGGATATACATCAGGAATGGGTGTGAAATTCAGATATGTGGATCTAATCTCTACACAGGATGAATTCCAGCTACCAGATTTCCAAACTATCCTATCAAGTCAATCGTGCCAACATTTGGCTGCCAGACAAATGATCACTGATAACTAACATTACTGATTTCCTAAGAAATGTCTGAGCTGGCAAGATATATAGCACCTCAGTTCAGTACCTGTTTATGCTTTTTTACACTACCTCATTAGCTAAACATGCTGTTTATTTACATACTGGGGAAGTCATACAGAAGGAATGCAGAATACAGTGTTTTCAGTTGGAACCGAGAGAAAACAAAGGATTCGAGCAAGACAGCGCAGAAAACTGTCAGAAGACCTGCCCTACATCCACATGTTTATTTCAAAACCAGTGAAGTGCTTTCCTTCTTTCTTTCTTTTTTTTTTTTTTTTTTTTTTTTTTTTTTTTGCATAATCAGTGCTTGCTCAGTGAGAATGTCAGCCATTCACTTTCCACTGCTCCATTATGACCTCTTACTCAGCAACATAACTGTGGAAGAAATTTCCAACACATCAGTAACCCTCTGACTTAAGACTAATATCAGTGTATCATACTCATACAGCAGCAGATACTCCGAGATCATTTATTGTTTAAAAGCAAAGCACACAGTTTGGAAATAAAATCACCACCATACCTAACTGATTATAGCTGTTATAGCGCAAATGATAACAGGAGTAACATGTTTCACAGATGGCCTATGACCAAACCAAATGAAAAGTACAAAATGTCATTCTTCAATATATAAAAATTTGTAATAATTGGCTAATTGCTGTGGTGTAAGACGAATAAAACATTTCTGAACATGCTGTTACTGTAAAATAATCAACTTCAGGATGGTAACAGTACTCCGCTCTGCAACTCCGTCACTGATTTGTTTTTTTCCCTACAACAGCACGCCCCTAACTGTTTTATTCCTCAATACATTGTTATTGTAAAAATAGGGAGACGAAGCAAAGTTTTATCAGATAGTAAAGCTCTAGAGAGACAAAAGAGATGAAAAACAAAAAAGCAGAAATAACCCCATACCCCAAGTTTCCGGTGTTAAATGAGAAGCCATGCTGCGATAACAAGAAGCATCTTTGGAAATGCTTTTGTCGTGACCCAAAAAATAAAAACAGAAACTGCACACACATATGGATAGCAGACTCACACGCTTCTGATATTACTACACAGAACAAGCATTAGTTATAAGCAAGACCTAAATCACTTACTGAAACAAAATGCTCCTTTCCTGGACCATTAAAAATGTCTTGAGAAATTAGCCAATCTCGTGGAATGTGCAGCAGGATTGTTAATACACCCAGTAAAACGTTGATTCATGCCAGTTTAGGATTCCTTTGCATTGACAGATCTAGCCCAAGTGCCAGACAAATGAGATTGAAGCAAGCTGTGAAAAGCTATTTACCACTTAGGCTCCAGAGGTTCAACATCACATGAATGTAGCATTACAATTTTCCCTTCACTGGAACTAAGGGGCCCAAACATGTTCCAGCATGACAATGCCCCTGTGCACAACACGAGCTCCATGAAGACATGTTTTGTCATGGTAGGAGTGGAAGCGCTGACAGAGCTCCTGCACAGAGCCCGGACCTCAACCTCACTGAACACTCTGGGATGAACTGGAACACCGACTGCACACCAGGCCTCCTCGCCCGACATCAGTGCCTGACCTCACTAATGCTCTCGTGGCTGAAATCCCCACAGCCACACTCCAACATCTAGTAGAAAACCTTTCAGAAGGATGGAGGTTATTATAACAGCAACGGGGGAATAAAACTGGAATGGGATGTTCAACGAGCACATATGGGGGTAACGGTCAGGTGTCCACAAACTTTTGGCCATGTAGTGTATGAGTGCGACAATGAACAATTCTGATCTGCTCCTGTAACAAATCAAACCTGAAATATCAAAGAACTGCAGCACAACGTAACATAAAGCGACATAAAGCGATTTCACGAGAAAATCGGACTCGCATAACAAAATGTATACCCTGAACGACGCGCACATTTCAATATGTAATCTTCAGTTATGCAAAAGATTTCTTTTAGAATTGAATTCTACGCCATCTTGGTTGTCATCTTGTACAGTAATTCAGCACAACAGTGTCATTTTCACTGTATTGCATTCTGGAACTCTTAACGTCGCTGGAAAAAGGTGAGTGAGAATATACTCTTGCTAGCTTCTGTTTTTAGGAGCTAACACCAAAACAATCACAAATATTTTAGCGTAAACATTCAATGTCTTTTAGCGTGGCGTTTTAAGTTACCATAACAACCATTTGTGTAAGTCATGGTGATGGATATGTAGCATAGTAGTGTGTTTGAGCAGATAAGTGAAGCGCTTCAATTGAAAAATCACTCAAGATTAGTTCTTGAAAAAAAAAGAAATCATAAGTGTTGGTTGATACTAATGGTTTCAGTATTGGAAAAAAGTGGTTTCATGCTATCTTTAAATAGGAAATTTGCCTTAGAGCATCTTCAGGAACAAATGTAAACTCCATAAATGTGATGTAAATACAAAATATAGTTATGAAAATCAATAACTATATTGATCATGTAAAGGACAGTACATCTACATTATGCACTTACAGACATATATAGAACATGTAACGTGTCACATATAAACCCGATGCAGCAAAATATGTGTTATCTTCATAGGATGTGGCTTTCACACTTAACCACAGACAGGATATTAAAGGAAGTCTAAATATAAGGCCACTTGCAACAAGCAGTAGTACAACAGATTATTCTGCTCGGACTTATCAGCCATTTATCACACATTCCAGATCCAGAGCGAAAAAAAAAAAAAAAAATCCCAAATTTAGCCATAAACATCACAATAAACTGGCTTATTTATACCCAACTGACCAAGCCAACACACACAGAGACCACACAACCACACAATGGAACAAACCATTTACTGTGGCAGGTTGAGACTGCATGGCCTGGTCCATAGGGACTCATTTTTTTGAGAGAGCGCCACTCCTTAAATTGAAGGGCACTAAACACATTTCAGAGTTTAATTTTTCCAGTCAGCACAGGACAGGAAGGGCAGGACAGCTGCACCCTACCTAACCTGGGAGGTGACAAAGAAATGTGCTTGTGTGTGTGTGTGTGTGTGTGTGTGTGTGTGTATGTGTGTGTGTGTGTATGTGTGTGTGTGTTTCTTTTCCTGTCTAACTAGCCCCAGGCCACTTTCTCACCAAGTTAAGCCTTGAGCACTAAAAAAATGACAGATATTCAAGCACACAATGAATACAATGAGTGGATTTTATCTATTGCAGCATCGCTATATGGAATTGTGCCTGTAACTAAGTACTTTGTTGGTGATTAATTCAGCCTGTGATGTAAAGGCTGGGAATATACCCTAAGTGATCTTTAAGTTGCTTACTTACAAGGGAGGCAATGTTTATAGAAGTCTCCATGCAATTCTGGTAAATTGCAAACACACACTGAAATCACTATGTTCCTGGAAAGCAAAAAAACTGAAATCACTATGTACCCATGAAGATCTACTCATTAGCCCTAAATTAAAATGTCAGTCCTTCACTTATGTCCCCACCTACTTGTAAAGCAAAGTGAAAGGGTTTGAGTTTAAGAGTCTCTAATGAAGCTAGCCTGCCTTTTTTTTTTTTTTTACATAATAAGAACCATGATAAACCTGAGCTGGAGCCCCTGGGTTTAATTGGAAGCGTATCTGTGGTGCAATATATCAAAAGATGATGAGATAGGAAGTACTTCCTGAAAAGCTGAAGGAGAGCTTAGCCTTGATGTAATTATAGTTAGTATTGTGACCAGATGATTAAAAAAAACATAAGCAATGATGAAGTCTTGAATAAATGCTGACAGAGAGGCTAAAAATATGCAGGGGCATGGTCATGTGGGTGGAACAGGGAAGCAGGTACCACCCTTACACCCTCAGAAATAAATGTACCAAACTGTACTTTTCCTTGTTGCTGGGGTGGTGCTATCAAAGGCTCATTTTTTTGTACCATTAATATATATCTTCTACTTGGGAAGGTTCATGTGGTGAACCTTTAATTAGCTTTTAGAGTAATGCTTTAAAGCCTTAAGATCCAGTTATCTACCTTAAATGCACAACATTTCCAGTCACATTTCCAGGTAAAAGATACATACTGAAAATAAAAAAGATAGCCCAGGAACAAGGAAAAGTACAGTCTGATACCTTTACTTCTCAAATCTGGCCTCAAAATATACCTCAGTAGTCTAATTATTACATTCTTATATAGCTCGTATATATTTAATTATCACTGTATCATTGACTAATCAACATTTTGATCAAAACCCCTGAGCATTATGAAACTAATACAGTTATGTGATCATTCCCAGATCATAAGTGATGCCACTCTTTACAGTGTCATATTTTGATTGAAATCTTTTAGAGAAAGAACACGTGATGTTCAGGATTTCATGTATAACTGTGTTTGTTTGTAATATTTTGTTATTATTTACAATATCATATATTGTTTGCAATTATTATTATTATTATTATTATTATTATTATTATTATTATTATATTTTAAATATAAAGCTAAAATAATATTTTAAATAGGCCTATCCCTTGTAATATTAATATTTTAATGTATTTCTAATGTGAATGTGTACAAAAACCAAAACAGTTTCAGCTTCATCACGTGACGCTGCTCTTAGGGGGCGTGGCTACAGAAGTGCAGTCGTCGCCAGGCAACGGCTTTTAACCAGCTAGATCAAACAGTGTCCATCTGCTGGAGTGGCCTTGACATTCAAAGTATAATAATAATAATAATAATAATAATTATTATTATTATTATTATTATTATTATTATTATTATTATTAAAAATAAAAAAATAATGATAATAAAAGGGTTGGGGGGAAAAACTGTACCTGTACATTAGATTACTAGATTGAGCAACCGTGTTTCTAATAACATAACATAAAATAAGCAGTTAAAGCCTGGACAAGGTCAGGAGCACAGGAGTATGGGTGTAAACATGTCTCAGGAGGGATGTGGCGGCTGGATGAGGAGTGCAGCCCTCCACCCTGAGTGTGCTACATCACTCTATCTAAGGCGGTCCACTGGGCTCGGTCCAAAACCAGCACTCATGCTTTAGCATATTATCACGCTGTGCGAGTCTGCCCTGCCTTCCACACTAGCAATTAGGATTTAAAACTGGAATAATCTGCAAAATCCTGCTGATTCCAAGTTTAGCCCTGTAGCCTTATGCGGAAAGTTTATATATATATATATATATATATATATATATATATATATTTTTTTTTTTTTTTTTTTTTTTTTTTTTTTTTTTTTT
>CM075019.1:16665200-16688042 GCA_037576675.1 Pangasius sanitwongsei | reverse complement strand
CAACCTGTTTATTTTATTTTTATCCATTTATTTTTATTTTTTATTTTTTTATATAAATATATTTTTTTTTTTTTATTTTTTTTTTTTTTTTTTTTTTTTTTTTTTTTGAGGGGAAAGGAGAATGCCACTGTGTGTAAACACGGGATTTTTTTTTTTTTTTTAGTTGTGATGCTGTCTCCGCTCTCAGCACTTTATTCATTAAGTTCACCGCAGGGGAGCTGCAGTGACGCGCAGCGGCCCAGACCGCGTCCCCACACATCAGACTTTTTCTTTTATTTATGTATTTATTTATAGGCTAAAGGTACCTCTAGCTGCAGTTCATATCACTGCAGTTATTAGTGATTGATAAAAGTGCTGAGAGTGACCAAACCCTCCGCACTGTAAAAGACTGCAATAAATAAAACTCGTTTTTTTTGCATCTCTCTCTCTCTCTCCCTCTCTCTCCCTCTCTCTCTCTCTCTCTCTCTGTGCCACGCGTTATCACCACCACAGCCCAGAGGTTGGACTGTACTCCACTACCCTGACCACTCCACATTTTATTTTACGCCCACCATAAAAGCAAAAGGTTCCTGGAACACCTTTTATGTGTTGTTGTTGTTTTCAGGTTGTAAAAGTGCTTCCAGGAACCTTGGTGCAAAGATTCCCGAAACACGAATGATTCCTAAATGAACCCCACTTTCTACAAGAGCTCCCAAACACACCCCTAAGTGATCCCTCTCACTTTTTTTTTACAGCATTACGCGCCCTTTACGCACAAGTACTCAAGAAATCACAGAGCCTATCTGTCACCTAAAGCAATCAGGAGGCATCGCACAGGCTACTTGTGGTTTTTTTTTTTTTTTTAAAAAAAAGAAGAACATCAGTTCTGAAAGAAAAGTGCTCTTGTGGTGTTTTTTTTTCCAACCCGTAAGAGCTAAAGAGTGCGTTACTTACAGCTGGAACACTTCCAGAAAATGAGCCGTTTGATTATGTGAGTAGCTCCAAAAGTTTGTCCCAGCAAGATCAGTTGAGGTCCGTTTCTTCAAATAAAAAGAAGAAGAAAAGAAGAAGAAATATCAAGGACTGAAAGAAGGTTTTGCGTCGTAAAGTCCACAATTGTGTTGTATGTTCATTTTACATCCACGGAAATAACGCGCGTGAGACGCGACTGGAGTAGTGATCCACCTTTCCGTTAGATTTACGCAGCAAGAAAAAAGCGCTGCAGTCCGGAGAGCGCCGAGTCTGGCCGTGACGTCACGCGAGCGACACACACACACACACACACTCTCACACACACACTTTCTGCGTGGAAAATTGAAAACACATTGTCATTTGAGTCTCAGAGTTGAAAACGGGACAGACTTAAATGAACAGCTTTCTATCTTTAAAACTGTGAAACAACAACTATATTCTCAACAAGTTTTTTTTTTTTTTTTTTTTTTTTTTTTTTTTTTTACAATAAAATATCACAGTGCAGCTTGGCATGAAATTCTTACTATGATATTACTAGTTAAGCTACTTGTGTAGCTTGTATGTGTCTGTGGGTGGGCAATCTGCATGTGTAATTCAAGCCAGTGTTAACTGAAAAGGGCCTAACCTGTAATAGTCTAACCTTAAATCTAACTTTAAACCATACCAAAGAAACACTGTGTATTCCTCCTCTTTACTCCTTCATAAGAGAGTCGTTCGCTATACTGGAAATTGCTTTTGGACTATTCCTGTCATCACTGATGCATCAACTCAAGAATTTAAATAGCTTTGTGTTGGTCTTGAGGTAAGAAAAGATCAGGGAGAACTGCACAAAAATAACACGTACCACCCGAACTGTCTGAAGTGAAGTGAAGCAATGGCGCTGTAGATAAAATAGTAAAATAAAAATATGATTCATGTGTCTCATAAGTCATGTCAAGCACTTTCAGGTAACATTGCAACCAGGAAGACATTTTCTGGACACCTCCATCAATACAGTGTTTGTTTAAATATGATAGCATCAAAGAGAAAGTTCTGGAGAGGTGAAAAGCCCTTAAACTAGTGCAGCACAGTGGTGTAGCAGGTATTGTTGCTGCCTGTGCAGAGTTTCACGTTTTTCCTGTGGTCACGTGGGTTTCCTCAGGATTCTCCTGTTTCCTCCCATCTCCCAAAAACCCCTCTGGTAGGTCCTGCCTCATGTCCAGTGCTCCCATCAAACATCAGAATGAGGAAACATGATTTCATGACTTTGACAGTTGAATCGTTGTTGGTGCCAAACTGCTGATTTACTGGGATTTTCACACACAACAGTCTCTAGAGTTTATGAAAAAAAAAGTTGTGGGGAAAAAAACAACACCCAGTAGCAGTTCTGTGAGTGGAAACTTGTTGTTTCTCCAGAATCTCCCGATGGACAGTCCAGGACTGCTGGCAACATCAGGAGATTGACATAAAACCAGGGTCTGAAAGTGTGAACTGCTGCGAAACATGTCAGGATGATATTATAGGGAGGTGATAAGTGGTGTCATAGAGCTCTCTCTCCCTCCCTCCCTCCATCCCTCCATCCCTCCCTCTCTCTCTCTCTCTCTCTCTCTCTCTCTATGTTCAGAGGAATACCCTTTAGGTGCAGGTTGGCAGCTGAGTTGTGACTGGAGGAATTTGTGCTTATGAAGCGTTTTTTTTGTTTTGTTTTTTTTTAATCAGTTTTCAAATCTGAGTTCTTCACTGTACTCCGTAAATGATTTCACTCCATTTATATATTGGTTTCTGGTCTTCAGGCATAAAATTAATCTGCCTGTTTGGCAATACAAGGTTTGCTGAAATCCTCTTGAGCTTTTGTGACATCCCAGCATGTTCTTCTGTTGTACATCAGCTGTATTTCCTGAATGCAAATCATCTGTATTTCTCTGCTTACACAGTAACCACGAAATTTTGTTTGATTTGACATGTATGCACCTCTTACAGCATAACATCAGCTGGAGCTAATTCAGACCAAACGTCCTAGAAGAATTTCTACACCAGCATGCCACACAGCTTATCTTCAACATCTCCTGAACAAATTAAAATGATGTAGGTGTTCAATTGACAAAAGTCACACTCGTGTTTGTATAGATTAATTATTTGTAGTTGATGTTGGTTTGAGGATTTTGTTGAGGCCGATCTCTTTAGTCTCTTTTCCCCATTTTATTAAAAATCAGACATCGGGGCATTTAATATTATGTCTGATTTTTAATAAAGTAGGGGAAAAGAGACTAACGAGACTAAGGAGGCTTATGTTAAGCCTGTGTTTATATCTGGCCAGTCTCAGTAGGTTATGTTCGCCTTGTGATGGACTGGCAGCCCATTTCAGGGTGTATTCCTGCCTCACACCCAGTATTCACAGATAGACTCCAGATCCACCATGACCAGGATAAAACACTTACTGAAAGTGAGTGAGTGAGAAGGATATTTCCTTTATTCTATAAAACTTAGCAACTGCCTCTGATACTGGTTTCAGTCAGATGAGCATTTATTTTCTCATTGTTTATCTGAACTATTAAATTGTCTATGCAATAGTCAGTGGTGAATCATCATAAATTTGAGTTGACCCATTAAGTACTTGATCAACCCACACACTCTTTCCAAATGTGTCACACATTACAGTTGAGACTGTTGTAGTAGTTTTGGCTAATTCGAGAAGCACTGAGACAAACAGAAAATAACACCACATTCGTAATACCCTCAAAGTGAAAGTGACATTCTGTTATCTGCAGACAGCTAGTCTAACAGAGAAAACACAGCTGCAATATGTGTGTTTTGCTCCAAAATAACCAACAACACGTAAAAATTCTCAGTTGATAATATATATTTTAAAACAGCTTAAGAGCTGCAGAACAGAACCAAAAGCTCATAGCACATTTTTAAAATCTCTCGACACTCTTCTAGGCTTTACATGACCCAACCTACTTCTTGCACTCAATATTACTTCTGATTTGCTTCTCAAAGCGAGCGGAGATATTTCTACACAAGCTTTGGGAGCGCTGGAGAGAAGCCAGGGGAGATTGAGTAATGTTTGATGGCTCCAGTATTGCTAGAACTCTCTGGCCTCTGAGCCAGAGTTAAGAGGAGGAGGACATAGTGAGAGGAAACAGTAGATTCACTGGTGGAGAGAGTGAAGAGTTAAACAAGCACAGATGGAGGTGAGGAGTGTGTTGGACCAGTATGGCCACCGTGTGAGAAACGTAATAACTTATCATTACTATTTGTGTTGACTTGGGATTAAAACATTCTCATTATAATAAAATATTTTCCATTTTAAGGGCACTGAAAATATTGGCACACTGATGTGGGATGCTAATTGATTCATGTTTATAATCCCCTGTCCCTGGTTGCACCACTCCCAAAGCCAATGGCTTAAAATAAAATAGTAAAAAAAAAAAAAAGTGACAATTATGTGAACGTACAAAAAAAGACAGCTTTGAGGAAGCATGTTAGCATGTGTAGGTCATTTTCTGCTCTCAACCTCAGTAACTCCCACATTGAGACAGGCATAACGAGCTCATTAGATGGCAATAGGATGATGTTAACACTTTGCAGACAGGACACAATGATCCGTGTACTGAAATCTAAGATCTCCATCTCCATTAGTGACTCATTCAAGGGCTGGACTAAAGATGTGCTTGTATTGTAATCCGCTTTTAATTCGCAGTCCTTTATCTTATGGTGTGCATTAGCAAATTCGATCTAGGAACTGGATGTTACTCACAAACTAACCATGGCAATCCTACAAAACCTCTAACATCCTGAAATCATGTTGACTTGGCACCATCCAAAAAGCAGCTTTTTTTTGGACTCTTCTTTACTAGAGTGCACTTCTGCTTGCCTGAAAGGCACTTCACAATGATATGGAATGTGGCCTGTCACCGAAACCAGGGTGGCCTAAATGACCCTTTTGTTTTCTTTCCTAAATGGAACTTTTAGGAGATGAGCTCCTGGCAAGACAGGACTTCCACAGAGCCACTTGGCCCCTCACGGAGACCCTTTCTCCAACAGATGTTTGTTGTTGAGGCAGTGAGGTCAGTAATCACATTTTCCCTGGGTGTTAGCGATGCCTCACCAGTGGTATGGCCTGGAGGTCAAGGGGATCGAGAGTTGCCTTTGAAGCCCTCAGGATCACCATCATTCCAGCTTACTCTCATTCAAAGGAATTTCAGAGTTAATGTCTTCCATATAGGAGAATGTATCCTGGAATGCCACAATATCACCTGGCTGTCTTTCTCTTTCAGAGAAGGATGAATAAAAAAGTTATGAGAGAACAGAAAATGGTGTCTTCAAAGGCGTAAAAAATATGCTCTGTATTACTCCAAGTATCTAGATATCCAAATGCTTTGGATGAACAAGCCCATGTATGAAACTAGGTGCTGTGCAGCCATCCAATAAACTTTTTAGGTGGATTATTTATTGTTTTTACTGATCCTGATCACTCCTTTCAAGCTCTAATCCAATAAACTTTTTAGGTGGATTATTTATTGTTTGTACAGCTACTGATCACCCCTCTCAAGCTACCATTTGTTTGAGCCATCCAATAAACCTTTTATGGGGATTATTTATTATTTGTTCAGCTACTGATCATACATCTAATGCTACCATTTGTCTGAGCCAACCAGTCCTGAACCTTTGAATATTTTCTCTGTTCTCTTGCATATGGAAAGTCACTCAGTCTGTCGTCAACAACTTGCCAAATACTTCAGGTCTACCAGATAGCAAAAGTGGAAACTACTGCTTTTCTATTCATACAAAGCTTCTGAATGGTTACAAAAACCTACACTGATTACAACAAACACTGGTACAATTTTGTAAAGTAAGCAAGACAACAACTTGAGAAAGACAACTGTCAAAGGGCTGAGTTAATATAGTAACATTATGATGTGATTTATGCCATATTAGTTTTGTTCAGCTTATTTGTGGGAATGTTTTAGGGAGGATGAGACATGAAACCTAGGAATGTGAGCCACTGATCAAAACTTCATCTCTCAGACTTCTGCTTAACACTCCATCAGTGCAAATGGGAAAGCCATTATTTGAAAAAAGGGCCCATTATGTAGAGATGAGTGCAGCTTGACATAAGGAAGCCATTACATTACTATTCTGTTCCAACCCCCCTGTGTCCCACACTTCTCTCTCAGTCACCCTGGGGCGTGGAAGTGGGCATAACAGCAGATTCTAAGCATTAGTGTATATGCAACTATATGAATAAGCATTTTTCTTATTATTTTTCTCCTATTTGAAAGACAGTCTTCAACTAAGAATGGATGACTGAATGGGGTAAAATTGGCATAGACTTCATTTATTGGTTGATAAAAAGAAAAGGCTTTCCCTGCTTGTAAATTTTACCTAGATCTTCATTTTAGACATATATTTAGAGTTAATTCAGAAATTAAAAAAGAGTCTTTTATGTATTTCCCTTAGACTCTATCTTGTCCATTTCCCAAATGTTTTTTAATCATAAGTCCTGGGAGAATTATAAGAAACCATCAGAAAAATGTAAACTACACACCCTAATGGCTTTTCATTAGGTACTTCATTGTCACCTGTGTTTCAACCAGGTAAGCCTCATGACAGACCAACACACTGATTTTGCAACTAAAAGGCTGAACCTTTTGAACAATGCTTACAGCAAGTGTGGCAGGTACAAGACTAGACCCTCCTCCAACCTCAGCTACTGTGACCTGACCAGATTGAGCCATCTCAGCCTGAAAATTGTTCAGGCAATATAGCACCTCTAACTAGTTACATCAATGAGTGTATAGGTAATGTAACTTCAAGACCACGAAGGTGTGTGCTCTGCTGAAAACCCAGACTACTTTTTTTTTTTTTTGGGTGACCAGGCAGTGCTCAGGACAACAAGATCCATTCACATGACTATAAACTAACACTGTATGTCTATAATGATAAAGCCTCCCTCCTGCCTGCTGAACTACTTCTATGAATGGCACAGAATGACAAGCCTGCAAAGAAGACCACCCTTTCTCCCAATGACCAGATATTCTGTCTGTCGACAGATGATATCAGAAGAACCTTACTCACAGTTGGCCCATTTGTTGGACTTGACAACATACTTGGCAGTCCCCACAGCATATCTTTGAGCCAAATGGTCATCTGTGCATGTTTTGAGACCATCACCAACATCCCAGGACTGAAGAATTCAACTGTGCCCTATCTTCTGACTACTAACCCTTAGTACTTACACCAGTCATTGTGGAGTGCCTTAAGAGGCTAGTCATGAGGCGTATAAAGACCAGACTCACCATGAGGCTAGAGCCTTTTCAGGTCACATACCAGCCCACCAGGACAAAAAGACATTTCAAAAGAACATTCAGTATCATGTTGCAGAAGCTGATAGGGAAATTGAGTCTTGTTGGACAATAACACCTTCCTCTGCAACTGAAGTCTGGCATTCTGGAATCCCTAAACTAGACCTCACTCAATCAGTCAGGGGTTGACAACATCAACTCATAGCACTGTTACACTGGATGACAACAAATATGCTGATGACACAACAATGGTGAGCCACATCAGCAACATAATCACTATAGACTGAGTAGGTGGGGCAATCACTGAACCAACAATCTGCTGTCTAATGTGGACCTCAAGAGGACTCCCTCCTTCATTTTGGAGAAAGTCAAATGTTCCATGTTTCTTGGTGTTCATATTGCAGAAGAACTACTGGACCCTCAGCATTACTTTCCCAGCACAGAAAGGCCATCAGTTCTTGCAGAGACTGAGAAGCACAACTCTCCTCCCTTCCATCTTCACCAAATTGTCCAAGAGAAGCATATAGAGCATCCAGAGCAGCTGTCTGGTATGGGAATTTCAACATCTCAGACACCAAGACCATCCTACTGGCTGAGATCATCATCATCAGGGTCTTTCTTTAATCTTTTCTGCATGCAGAAAGCCATCAGACACATGAATAACTCTCTCACCAGTCATCTGGCAAAAGGTACCAGAGCGCCTGGATTATTACCGCCAGACTATGTAATAGCTTCCACCCCCAGAAATGCAGACACCTTAACTCCCTGCTGTCACCACCCAATGCTGCTCTGAACAAAAATGAAATGAATTAAAATGAACAAAATAGCCCCTGCTCTTCTGTATAGTTAGCCTTGTGTATTTATTGCATTGTGTTGCACTGGAACTTTTGCTTTACACACTGGTTTTCCAATTTGTAAACATATCTTACACTGTAGTTCTGTGCACTGAACCACTATAATATATGCTATATGACATTCCTTGTCCTGGGTTGACCTGACATGCTGGTATCAGTGTGGGAAACATCAACATGGGATAATAATACTTTTTCACATGTGAAGCCTGCCATACCAGACCACTTCCCATATAGCAGTATATGCACATGATGGAGAGTGCTAAGAGCATGACTATACCACACAACATTGGGGACACATAAGGATGATTTTCGTGGAAGAGCGACCACTGGCGTGCTATACTGCCCAATCAGAATGTAGTTAATTGCATTCTTCAAGCCATCAGGGGCCCAGTGACATAAAAACACAGCTGGAATCCCATCTCTCAGACATACCACAGCACTGTATAAGGATATGTACACAGTAAATGTCCGGAGATTTGACATTTCAAATTTGCTTCTTACAGTACACAGACATTTTGTGCTGGCACTCTCTGATCAAAGTAATGTCAGGAAAGCAATCCATGACTTAATCCAGCTTTCCTATAACTAGACCAGAGAATCAAACAGTAGTCTATATGCTCGATATGAACTGGCAAAATTGTTAGCATGCGAAGTGTTATATATGCATGTGTTATATACTGTATATGCTTGCGTAAATTTGCGTATAAGTGCAGGCTCTTAACCTCTGGACATATGTCCTGCAGATGGTCCAGCAAAAAGCACATATTGTATGGTAAAGTTCAGAAAAGAGATATGTGGAAAATTTGGTTGGGGGGTGTCTCATAAAGAGCCTAAATGCTTTCCTCATGGGCATCAAGTCACACAGTGTAAATTTTTCTGATGGGACTGAGGCTAACCGAAACACTGGTTGAATGCATTTCCCCATTTGGTTTTTGGTTGATTCTGTCACTCAGGGATCTCATTCACAATCCATAGCAATTGGTTACTTGGTGTCATCTCACCCAGGTTCAAATGACTGTGGTCAGCCTTGTGTGCTCAAAGGCGCTCTCCACTTATAAACAGTCATTGCGGGCATCAACTCCGTTCTGTTCTATTAAATTCTATTATGTCAATGGTGTATGCTGCCATGCACCAATTTTAGGTTGTACTATACAGTAATTTCCTAAACATAATCGTTTCCTGCTGCATATGTACTAAAGACAGAAGTTAAAGGCCAGACTATATTGCAACTAAACAAGCTTCCGTAGCCTTATATTATCAGATATAAGGGGGGTGGGGGTGGGGGGTCAAGTTGGAAATTCACTTTCCAAAACAGAAACATTAGATAGAACAATCATAGTGATTGGCCAGTAGCAATGTATTAATGGGAGGTTTGGTGGATTAGTGGAAGCTCTGACTCTGCTACTGTAACAAGATGATCATGTTTTAAGGAGAGGTTGTACAGAATTTAGTGTTGGGTAGTAGCTTGTCTACAAGTCACAGACCTATTAAATAAAGTCTGTATGCACAGTCACATTCTTTTATTCAGGTGAACGTTATAGAGCTCTTTCTTATGTATTCAGTGAGCAGGGACTGTTGTTTTATAGAGTACCAACTACACTTTGAGTAGCTTTCCCACCACTTCTCAGAAGATCTGATCCTATATTGTCTTCCTCAGATTAGCTTTCAACCATTTTCACTTATTCCATTCCCTCGTTTGATATTCATCCTGCAAATATCTATGAATCTCCTACTATTCTGAAACAGTGGTTTGGATCTCTCTTAGAATTAATTCTGGTATAAACCAGGCTGTTGGAGAATTTAATTCATTCTTGATGCAGTAAAATCTTAAACAGCTGGAACACTTCTCCTGTTGTTTTTTAAACATATGACCACATTTGCATTTAAACAGGGATTACATACACCCACACCCACTCAGCAATTTGTGAGTATTGCCTGGTGTCTTACTATGCACCACTGCCAGCTGACACTTTTACTCCACTACATGCCATTTCAAGAATTTCCTCGAGCTCAACTTTTCAAGCACTGACCTAATTCAATAGTTGCATGTGAAGCATTAGTCACCACAAAAACAACACATGTAGTGAGCCGCCACTCTGGCCAAGCTGAAGAGAACAATAGGGGTTCATATATCTCAGTTGGATAAAGACTTGTTTGTTTAGTGACTCTTTGTAGAAAGGGAGAGGGAAGGATACAACCAACCACCTATTGAGATGCGATGCTGACTAAGTTGGCGGCAGTCTCCTCTCAGCTATAAAACTGTTGGACACACGTGTGAAAAGAGCTGTGGGATGCACGCATGAAGGGCGGAGGGCTTGGAGGGAGGGGGCCAATGAGGTTCACTGGGGCTTCGTTCCAGCAACTTTTGCAATCCATATGCGTATCTCCAAGACATTTACACCAGTTCTCTTCACTGCTGCTTTGCTTGGATTTAACATTATGAATCCATACAAAGTCTCATATAAAAAACGTAATTTCGGACTAAATAAAAAGTGGCTATTTTTCACCTCTTACACAGAAGTGAAGACGTGTGTACTTGGAGGTCAGTACGGCTGCAGGGTTATAAGTCACACTGGACTCAGAAACAAGATTTGGGGTCATTATCAGTGGAACATTGTCTCCCCCACATTCCTGTGTGTTCTTGGACAAATAGCTGGCATTCCCTGGCTTGCTTAGAGGAAAGCTTAATTGTGTCTCTGCCGTGCACTGAGGTGTCCTCTGTTAACCTCTCTCAGCCTGAGCGACCTGCTGTGACGTAAATTTAAGACTGGCTCGTTGGTGGCCCTCACTGTCCTCCTGGAAGAGACATGTCAAATGGATGTTTCACCAGAGAAAAGCCTGATTATTTAAGTACACAAGTGCTCTTTCTATTACTATCTGTCCTTTAGCCACTATGTCTTTCTGTCTCTCTCTTTTGGTCTCTCTTGATCCCATTCCTGCACTTGCTTGTTTTCTCTGCCCCTGCTTTGGCCTGCTTTAGTCACCCCCTCCAAAACCAGTTTATTTGATTTATTGTGGAGTCGCAAACAGACTCAGGTTACAGCTTTGAAGTCACGACTGACTGTGGGACCCTTGGCTTACACCCGCACCTCCGACGTAAGCCAGTCCAGAGAAAGAAGAAGGACTGCCTTGTTATCCTGCTAAGACCTAAAGTTTGTGCTCAGGTTTTTCAGTCGTTTCATAAATGGAGATCTTGGCAGGCTGAGGTTTTATAAAACGTGGTCCGTTCCTGTGATGTGGACTTTGCAGGGGTTGGATCAAATGCTGGGGTGAAAAAGTTACGTGTGGAAACTTTTTTTCACCATGGCTGAAGAGGAACAGGGATCCAAGGGGAGCATTTTTAGGTGAAGAAAAGCCTCTTTGGAATGGCTAAATGAATGGCTAATCATTTGTGCATGTCAGACATTTTATATTTCGTATCTAAATCGTATCTAAAGCACATGGTTGCTGTGTCAGCCTCTGATGAAAATGGAAAATCCATGATCGTGATAATGACATGAGAATATAAAGTTTGGAAGTGCACAGTCATGGTGAAGACGCATTGTTCACATATTCACATATTTGCATTTCAACCAATGATATCTGAAACCAAGAGGAACCATTTAGGTAAATTTGTAGTGTATTCGCAGCTCCGCCATGTCTCATGACTGTACCAAGTGTCACAGGAAGTCGTTTAATGTCTAATCTGACACCAGGGGTGCTGGTTTGACATCAAAGCCTCACACCTCACACCTCTGCTCTAATAAGATCCTGGTGAGTAATGTAAATCACTGAACTATTTCAGGCTAAAGTTGTACAGGGATGAAGACAAGCAAACATGGTATATTTTCCTATAAATCTGACTATACCTAGACCCAGGGAGCATAAATCAATCTCTCTCTTTGTGTATTTCTCTCTCTATGCAGTTCCCTCTCATAATGTGTAATTTTATTGTTCAGATCTTGTGATGCAGTTATTTCTATAAAACTAAAGACAACCTTCTCTTAAAACAAATTTAGTATGCATACCAACACATATACTTCCTCCAAAAGCAATAAACAGATATGAAGCATTGCTGGATTCATTCAGTATTCTGTGTTTTTTGGATCACTACAGCTAAAAATATCACTTCCGCATAGAAAATAAGTTTTCCTTATTTTTTAAGTAGTAAAGGAAATCACTTTTCAAGAAGCACCCTTTCACTGTTGAAGACAAAAAAATGCTGATAAAACGATGACTGCAGTCAAACCACATGTCTGTCATCTCTAGGCTAATAAATGTGAGAAATGCTTTTCCTATGCCGATTTCTTGCCAGAAGCAACAACGCGCTCCAAAATCCACATGGATTTAGAGGTAATACGTTTTGCAAACAACTTTTGAAAATATTTCATTCCTTTGTAGCTTCATCACATATAAAATTTAAGCTCTGGGAGTCTCAATGTTCTCAGCCAAAATAAGGATCAACTGCATGGAAGTTGCTAGATTTTCCTTTAGGGAAGGTGCACCACAATTTCTAATGGCAACACAAGGCGGAGTGCTACTGTGATCGCTAAGCACCTATGACAAACACTAAATCTCTGAATATAATGTGCTATAGAAGGAAACCCACAGACACCGAAACAGCATGAAGGCTCCATAATTACACCAATGACTAAGTGTGGAGACAAAAATACGAAGGGTTGTGGCCTCTGCGTTTGTCTGTCTGTTTATATGGGTTTTGCATAGAAATAAAAGACCTAAATTTTTATTGGATGATGTGCTTATTGCTTGTCCTGCCCAGACATACGGCTTCTCTGATTGGTAGAACTCTCAAAAAGGTGGAACCTCATAACCAGCCATGGCTGTCACTGAAACGGTAATGAACATGACTGACATCTCATGCGTAAACATATCTGCACTAGTCAGACAGAGCGCACTTGGTCAGTAACCAAACCCATAAAGGATTTAAACATAAGTAGTATACCTTGTTATTTTATCACTGTAATTGGAAAATATTGTAAATAAATTGCAAGTATAAAATTATGTTGGATTATTTGTGTTTTTTGTTTAGATATCTACCAACCCTTGTATCTGTGTTCCTTCCTTCTTGAGTGAAATTGAGCTAGATAGTTAGCAGCTTAGCTGCGTTTTACACAACATGCTGAACACTACTAATTTGGTCAGCTTAATTTTGGAAAAGTCTTTTGATGCTCTGACTTATGACAAGAGACGGAGAATTAAACAGGAGGCCAGACCAACAGATGAAAAAGAACACACACAGATATAGACTTCAATAACAGCCACCTGTGCTGTTTATAAAAAAAAAACCCACTGCTGGTCATGTGCTTATCTTATTATATCCTTTTCCCCAAAGTGAGTGTAATTACATGCCATCAGGGGTAGCTAAGATAAATAGGCTAGCAGCACTAAGCACCCCCTGTCTTTCAAAGATAAAAAGACATCAATATAATGTTTCATTTTTTGGCATCACATCAGATTATTTGATGTTAGCAAATCAATCATTTGTTTGATTTTTGCTTGGATATTAGGTTTTAGACCTCCCATCTATTATCACAACCAGCCATCACTCGATTCTGTTGTTCAGCTTGAGTCATCTTGCTCTTTGGTCTTACAGAGTGTGTTTGGTTTGGTTTATGACCTGTTTGACATGTTTCCATCTGCTCTCTTGTTTATTTAGCCCTAATCGCTCATAGTGAATCTTTTCTGATCTGCCTACATTTGCTTCATTGGTGATGCAGGAAGCCTTATGTTAATATTTATGCTATAATTCCTCTACTGTCCCACCAACTCACACATTCTAGAGGAGTACTGGACTAAAAAGCACATGCATGTCGTGTACATTAGCTATAAAAGCAGTTTGCCAATCCTAAGCACACAGGTCGTTTTTAGAAATGTAAAATTATTAATATTTATTTCAGATTGGTCAGTTAGTTAGGAGTGGCTACGATGCTGCTTTGTGGTACAGTGTAAATGAATTGGGTGCTGGAGGAGATGCAACATGTGGGCTTTTATGGCTTCTGTTGCTTAACGGCCTCACAGAGAGACTGGGTGATGTCTACACCACATCATAGAACAGTGTGCGCATGTGAGTGTGTGTGTGTGTGTGTGTTCCTCGGTGTGTTTGCTGCCTCCTTGCCTCTCATCATGCCCAGATCCTAGACATTGATTTCATTTCCAAAGCCCCAGTGTTTGCGTCCTTTTCCCATGAAGCAGACAGATCCTCCACCGAGCCCTTACTAAATCCTTTTGTCTTTACTCTCCTCCTCTGAGATCTGCAGTCATCTGGAGTTTCTCTCAGAGACATGGCAGACAGTTCAGGTCGAAGTGCAATACACAAGTGGCCATGCATAAAATTACAAAACAAGCACCTCACTCCCCTTTCCCTCATTTGATGTTGACATCACTGATGTAAAATCTCCATGTCTTGTTTTGTTTCAGGACTTCTGCATTAATTTGCTGTAAAATCAGTGCTTTTTGTGTCTCTCCCTACACTGTGTTTAAGCCAAAATGTAAGTGACCCCAGCAGCAAACTGTTAACTCGATGTTACAGTGCCAAGGACAACAGATACGAGCGGTAAAGGACGTGGCATTTGTGGTGTACATGACGAATACAAATCCTAGCTCAGGACTTCATACCATTGTTATCAAGTGTATCAGGGCTCATTCTTGTATCCTCTCTGTGGAACAGTATGTTGTGTAACAAATCCCAACAAACATTCTGTGCCTGATTTTTTCACTGTAGATCTGAGAGAATAAGAGCTATTTTGTGGATTTCACTATCACTCTCTAGAGAGGTTGTGGCCTGTGTTAGTCAGTTCCTCAGTACGGAACCAAAACAAGGCAATGTTTCAGTTTCTTTACTCAAATGATCCGTATGTAAGAAACACATTACACATATAAGGGTTAGTCATTGACTAAATATCAACCTGAATTCTTTAAATTAGTTGCATTTAAACCCTTTAATTTGAAACATTTTGCCTATTTTTGTTTGTGTAAAGCATTAATGTCCAGGTGTGTAACATATAACAAATAAAGAACTTTGTGTCCCTGTGATTCAATGTGCCGGCAATGTGACTTTTTTTTTTAACTGTGGAAAAATCAACAGCATAAAACCATATGCTGCTTCAAAGACTGCGTCGCTGACTGAATCATTTCTCACCATGTTTTTATTATTATAACGTTTCAACCTCTGTCCTCGCCGATGTCTAATTGGGAAAGATGAGATTGTCTTCTGGAGCTTTACACTTTCTCAGTGCAAGAAGTCGTCTGTGAAGGCAGTCACAGCGAGCTCGGGGTTCAGGCTACATCTGGAAACAACTAGCAGACAAAATTCTTTTCCGTCCTCAGGCTGAGGGGAGCGGGGGATGGGCAGCCAGGTAAAGACGAGAAAAGCAGACCTCAGAAAAAAAAGGAGGGAAAAGAGAGAACAAGCGGCCAATACACACACACAGTTGTTTTTGGATATAATATTAGGGAAAATCATTAAAGTTTGTCTGTACAACATCTTAGCATGTAGGCAATGTGCTTTTAAAGTGCTTTTAAAGTTATGGGCTCATTTTTAGCCAAAATGTAAAGTTTTTTTTTTTTTTTTGGTGCCAGTACAATATACAAAAATAAATTCTAGCAATTCGTATATACGTAAAACTAGGGGAGAAATCTGAAAGTGTATGGAGGGTTGTTGGGAGTGTCAATCTGATATGAAGGACTTTTTTTTAGGCTTCCTGTGGAAAGAGTGAGTTAACGAAACTCCAGCCTTTCACACGCTCCTTAATGCATCATTTCATCAAGTGTGCTACAGATCTGTAATGGTGAAAGAGTGTTTGGACTGGGCGCCTCTGGTCATCCAGCTCACTTTTGCCGCAACAAATTCCCCTCCCAAAACAAGATAAACACAAAAGACCCTATTCAGGGTGGGTTAAAGTGGCGTATTGCCATTAGAAGAATGGCTTGAGTGAAAGGATTCTGTTCTTCTGGCATGGAGATATGGATGTGTAGATATGTAGACACTTCCACTCAACAGCTGGTTTGTAGAACTACGTCTCAAATAACATTTAGTCTATGTAAAACACAGCCGTGAGAAATACACACTTTGGCAAATACACACTTAAGCCATTCAGGCAGGGTTTAAAGTTTAAGCTGGATCGCTATTGTATATTAATAAGACACGCCGAAGCTAAAATACGTTATCTGTAGCATTAATCAGCTCCACAGTGCCAAACAAATTGTTGTTAAACAGTGATATACACTTTTTGTGTATAGTACTCTTTTTGTATATTGGGATATCTTATAGCATGTACATGTTTTCTAACAATCACACACGCTAACAGAAAGCAGATGACTTGATGTTAAAATTCATACTGAATCTTCAAAAATTGTAAAAAGTTCATTTAATTTCAGATTTTTTAAAAAATTTCTCCAAAAACTCTGGTGTTAAATACTTTGTTAAATAAAAGCATCAAATGTTTTTTGCCTCAATATAAAACCAGTCTAAGATTATTTTAAAGATTATTTTTCAAAGGATATTACTAATTACTAATATTGTTAATATTAGTACAACTGCTACAACCATATCTTCAAAAAATTGTAAAATGTTAAAAATGTAATTTTCTGGGTTTTTTTATTCAGTAAAAAAAAAAGAACCCAGTTAATAATTATTTAGTGTTAAATAATTTATTAAACTTATTGTTTTGCTTGCAGTTTGTTAGCAAAGCTAACAAACACATTACATTTTGTTTATTGTAGAAATGACCAAGTAATGTGTATCGTGTCATATTTTTAATTACTATCAGAAATTACAGAGAGTCACATTTGTTTAGCGTTCTAAAGTAAAACAGTAAATTAGCACACATGCTGGCTTTCACTTAACGAGACACACCAGGATGCCTTTTCCCAGACAGCCATAAGTATGAATCAGTCTCCAACTCACACACTTTACTGCTGTCTCTTACTGTAATTAAGCATCAAACGTCTGGGCCCAGGAGACAGGCTAACTCGTATTCTTACATTGTTGTCAACTTTAGTCATTTTTTCTGTGCAAATCTCAAAGAGCACATTTCCTGAATTCATAAAATAATGCTTGTGGAGGAAAAAGCCTGCTGTTAATCCAGAATAGCAGTGGGATGGTGCTTGGTTGAGCCTCTTTCATCTTTAAAGGCTTCACCTTGGACTTCACTTCACAAAGAAAAAAGGCACTACAGTGTTGCTGAGGAAGGGCTGGACTTCAGAACCACACCTGGGCCTCAGAAAGCCAAAACTATGCAGGTGCATTGGAAATCGTGAGACTTTAAATATCTCTGTGGACCTGTAGAGAACATTCAGAGTTGAATAACCTCCTCACCTCTTATTGAACGACACTTTGACGCCGTGTACGTCACGTGTGGCTAGATGGGTTGGGCTCCTTACTATTTCTTTCATTCTACAAGAATGGGTCTAGTGTTTCAGCTAGTTTGTTTTGACTACATCTTAAATTATCAACAGATGGCTCAGAAACAGATTTTCCTTCATTTTCTCTATTGAAACATGTTTTCTGAATGGTTTCCAAATCCTGGAAGGGTTAAATGATGACTGGAGCTAAAAGTGTTAGACAGAAAAAAATATTTTGCCTCAACTGGTTTTAACTTTGTTAACTTTTGTTTACAAGATTTCTAATGAATATACTATGCATATATACATTTTAAATGTAATGAAATCATAAGTAAAGGCAAAGGAGGTCAAGCGCCACTTCATCCTCCCTTGACTGTAGGAGTTCCCCCACAGCCATGACTGACTTTCCATGAATCTTCTCTGTTTGGCAAGAGAACAACAGAGTCATCCTCTGTGGCCTTTTCCCCATAAGACAGTGCCATTTGTTGTGTGGAGAGGAAGGCCATGTGTCCTGAAGCGTTACTACTGAATCGGTTCTAAAGGATCAGAAGATGCTAGGTTTGTACTGCCATTAAAAAGCTTAGAAATGATGTTGAATGGTAATGGCCATTGATTTCAATAAGAACAAGACCAAATCATGGCAATGTATGAATATGTACTACATAGTCCAAAGAAATTTAGCTTTTGATGAAATCTAATGTGACCCAACATTGCATCAGTTAGTAGGAGAAGGTCTGGGGTGGGGCTTCAGTCAATCAGGTGAATGTTGAGCAAGATAATGTAGAAACTCCATCCAGAGACGTGTAATAAAAAATCTACAAGCACAGCTCACGACACAACTTAAACAAACCTGCAACACATATTAATGTGTTTCCTGGTGGAGGAAAATTGGACACATGAAAAATCCCTACAAGTTTGAATGATTAATGGTGATTTGGTTAGATTTTGTTTGATTTTATACAAAATAAGTAGTAGGAACATTAAAACTGCATTTCATACAAACTGAGAGTGAGACAATACAGTATTAGAGGTATACCAACATATCCGTGCAAACACAGCTCAAGGTTAAAGTCTCCGACAACACAAAATGTATCATGTTTCAGTTCAGATTTTTCCCTTTTTATTTTGTTTGTTTGTAAATATTTTTGAGGATCATGCTATATATGTTCTGTGCCCTCTTTGGTCATCTCCTGCTATACCAGTCAGATAAAACAGTAATAAAGTCCTTATTACCTTTATTTGATTGCATATTGTCAGCAGGTGAAGTTTGTTGTTTCCATTGTGATTAAAGAGAAATTACACCTTTAAAACTGACATGAATTGCTTTGTAAGAATAATTTATCAGTCTTGCTGAAAATAATAATACATCCATCCAAATAGTGGGAAAATTGGTTGTAATTTTTGCCTCCATAGTGCTGCTCTGGTTCAACCCTGCTATAGATGTCATGCTGCATCATGGCAACCAAGTACTGATACACCCAACATTATATTATGCAAAATTATATTATATTATACATAATTATAATAAGTACTTTGGTAATGCTATGAGTGTGAATTCATAGTGTTATGATTACTCATACATAATAAGTCAGGGCAAGAATATTTTGACAGTGCTATAGCTGTGCGTATAGGTGATCTTTTCTATTACTCTATGGGCACTTAATCTTTGGATATTTATCACCTTAACTGTTATAGACAATGTAATAAATACTATAAACAGTTATTAGTCTGCTGATTCTTTTATTACAATATAAACGCCTAAGCTAAGGACAAAACATGGTTTGTAGCATTCACTGATTACGAGTTTCTCTTCAATCTCCATATAAATCTCCAGGAGCTGCATGTGCTCCCCCAGGCAGATGCTCAAATTGATAAGGCTGATTCTGGGCTGACTGTTTGCTCATCCATATCATTATTATTATTATTGCACATTATTATTATCATCGTGATTCAAATTATCGCTCCATTCTAAAACTGTTCTTCTGCTGTCACAAGTCTTTATGCGTGATTTATGCTAACATTGACAACACCTCCCTCCCTCTGTTACCACATTGCATACTGTACCCCACCTCCGCACACACTTGTGACATGCCCCCCTAAAGAGCATGTTTCAAATCTGCAAAGAGGGCAGGGACTAACAAAAATCAGGGGTGTAAATGCAATGCAATGGCTAACATTTAAAAAATTTCCAAACTCACCCCAGCTGCTCATTTAATAAATATGATTTGTAACTCACGCTTATTAGCCATTGCACAGGGAATACCAAGCAAATCCTAAAGATGAATAGAGGTGTGGGACTTGTTGGCCAGCTTCACTGAAGCATGTTAAAGTGGGCATTTGAAATATTTCCAATAAATAAAAACAACTGGTTGCAGAGACTCGACAACAGTGTAAAACCACATGTACCGTTACACCGCACACTGGTCTCCCAGGGTGAAAGCACTCAAAGCATGTTAATCCTTTGACTGAGTGAGTACACACAAGTGTTTCTGTTGACTTCAAAGCATCTAAACCATTTGCTCTTCGATGCATCCAAGAAAAACACTTGTGTTCAAATTCTTCATATTGATTTTCCATAAATTCATCTATAAGAATTTATTAACGTGACTGCAGCACCATAACACATGGTACGATCACACAAAATCTGTGCTGAAGTACAAGCTTTCCAACAACAATCAGGGTCCAAGAAATGATGCTAGTGTGACTTCAAAAGTCACAACTCTTAATCAGAATAAAGAACATGCAGGTACAATGTGAGATTGTTCTGTTCATGTGTGTTAGCTTACAAGGCAGGAAGTGCACATTGGATCACTTGGGAATGATGGGCTACAAGCCTGCCCACATCTGTTAAAATAAGAAGGACCTCTAAGTTTGACAGCAAAAAAAAAAAAGTCACAGAGCGAGCTGTGTGTGTGTACACTGGCCTGATAGGTGCTTTTTAGAAAAAAAAGGAAGGATAATATTGAATGAGCAATGGACATCTCTGTTCAGCTTCTATCGTTCAGTGCAGAGGGTCATAAAAATATCTGACGTGAAATATCTAATCACTTGCAGTTATGCTGGAGAAAGATATGATTGTTTGAGAGTGTTTTCATTCTGGGTTCACAAATTCCCTACGGCCAAAACAAACTAATTATACAAAATTACATTAGGTGGATCAAAAGCTCCCACACTAATATAAATTTAATAGCAATTTTAATAACAACATTCAAAAATGTAATTAAAACAACCCTGGTTTCAGTTTTAAAAACATCTACTGTATATTTGAGAAGCATTTCTTTCTCAAATAAATCCACGGCTCTATGCGTGGTTCAAGATGTAAAACAAAGTTTGCGACACTGTGCCCGATGCCAGGCGAAATTCTCAGAGTGCTGAAAAACAACGAGCGAAATTCTGCTGAAAAAGATGGGGCATGCTTTGATCGAGCAGCTGCCTCTTCTCTTGTGATGCAGAAACAGATGCTCTCAGCATGGGCCTGTTGTCCTGAGGAGGTGAGTTCCTCACCCACAGAGCTGAGCTCTCTATTTACCCAGACAGCTGGGACACATGCACAGAGACGCAATGCATGCTGGGAATCCACCTTAGTCATCAAGCACAGGTTAGCTTTAAGCCGATTAGTTTGTTGTACCTTAATTTATTACAGCAGAAATAGTCATAATCTTATAATTTGCAATAATACCCATGCTCCCTAAATACGATCATATATAAAATAAGGTCAAAGTGAAACTAACCAAGATTTTCAAAAGTACAATAGTGTTAGTAAAATGATTTGATTAATTATATAGCTTTGAAGTGGTAGAGACAATACTCATGCTATAATGTTACATTTATCTTACATAATATTCATATAATGTTATATATCTATTTTATTATATAATTTCAACCTACATTTGAAATCAATCTTAGCTAAAGATTAGATTTGCAAAGAATATTACTAAAAGCTGAACAGCAAGTACTACTATTACCACTACTACTATAATCCCTATTTAAATACAATCTTAGCTAAAGATTATCTTTTCAAAGAATTTTACTTATAACTGATGTACCATCAGAACAACTCCTACTACAACCACTATACTATTACTACTATTATAACCTCCATTAAAACACAATCTTAGCTAAAGAGCTGGTGTACCATTAGAACTAATACTACTGTTACTATTACTAATGTGACTACAACAATTACTACTACACCAACTATTATTACCTCAATTTAAACACAATCTTAGCTAAAGATTTTCTTTGCCAAAATTTTGACTAATAACTGATTACTTTTACTAATAATTGATTAGAACTACTACTACTACTACAGCTACTATTATAACTACTATAATAACCTCTATTTAAAAACAATCGTAGGTAAAGTTTATCTTTGAAATTAATTGACTGGTGTATCATTGGAACTACTACTACTACTACAGCTACAATTATAACCTCCATTTAAAAATAAGCTTAGCTAAAGAATATCTTAGCAAAAACTTTAAAAACTGATGTACCATTAGAACTACTACTGCAACTAATGCTGTTAGTACCATTACTATTACTACTATTAGTACAACTGATACTGCAACTGCTACTACTACTACTACTATTATTATAATTATTATTATTATTATTATTAATAATAATATCTAAACTACACTCTGATGATCTTAGATTAATCTTTTTTTGTGCAGTAGTGCTTTTTTCAGACATCTGTTATCCCCTCATTGCTCTGTGCCAAGTCTAGATAAAATATGAGATGTGTCAAACAGTTAACTCTGTAAAATAATTCACCATTACTGTCCACCTGCTCTCGTGGAATCCAAAGAGTGGACCATGACTTCCTGCAACACCACAATCAGTTAGTCAGAGCCAGAGAATGCATTTCAATGTTCAGACTACAAGGACACACTGTTTAGCCATGTAATCTGTGTGAAAAGTGTAAAGATGACAAATGGTTGATGGCAAATGGTTGATGATGAAAAGAACTTTCAGAATACAAAGTAAAATTGAAAGAAATTCTGCTTCAATAAATGAGGGCCAAAGAAGTTAGACAAAGCATATGTGTCAATATGTCTGTTCACTGCACGATACAGAACAACTGGGCTTTCTTGTGGCACTGTAAATGAAATAAGCTTGTGTTTGAATGTTGAGAGACAGGCTTACAACTTGCCTCAATCAAGTACCTGAAAGTATACACAGTGAAATACCCTGAAATAAACTATTTCTAGTGTTACAACTTGGAACTGAAATGGATTTATTTGCCTTTATATGTCATGAATGTACAATGAAAAGCCCCATAATATTGAAAAGGGAGTTCAATCTTGTTTTTGCCTTTATATACCAACCCAATGGATTTGAAATAAAACAATCAAGATGTGATCGAAGTGTAGACTTTCAGCTTTATTTTAAGAGGTTCCACAAAA
>CM075019.1:16626827-16660045 GCA_037576675.1 Pangasius sanitwongsei | reverse complement strand
TGCAGTATAAGACTACAGTCTAAAACACTTCTTAAACAGTCATTCCCTCACCATGCTCTCTGTTTTCTCTCTCTGGAATTTAATAAGACAAAAAAAAATACAGTTTGTCATGTTATTGAGAAACCGGAAAGCACAAACTCCCCTGTCCTGAAGACTTTCCTGTGTCAGAAAAATTACTGATCTGTACAAAGCTCAGACACTGGAGACTCCTTCAGTAAATGTTAAATAAACATCTTCTTACAGAAAGCTTCACCATATCTTTTTTATATAAAACTTTGTCTATTATTAGCCTTACTGCTGTACAAGTCCCTGTGCAAGTTGTTACTGCAGAAAATAGGTTTATGAACACCTTCTGAGCAATCAGATTCAAGAATTCAATAGCGCTGTGGTATAAAGTACTGTATATTTGTCTTACAGTTGATACTAACACTGGATATGAACCTTTTATCTATAGACATAGCTATATCCAAGTACAACTACATTTAAAGGTGCAGTGAGTGATTTTTAAGTCAGAGCATTTGGTATTATTTGATGTTCATCTCACATTCTGGTACTTGATATTTCTGGTAATCTGCTTAGGCAACAAACTCTGCAGTGCACCAGGGCAGGGCTCTAGGCTCTGGACAAGGCTCTAAGGGTCAAGATTTGAATCCTGGGTTACAAAACAGCTAAATTACACCAAATAACTGACTATAACACTATTAACACACAACAGAGGAACTGAGAATTTCAATCTGGAGGTTTAATGACCTTTGGAATTGAAAGCCTTGATGTCAAGATCTTGGAATTCTAAGATACTATTTGACATGTTTTTTTAGCAAAATGATTTAATGTTACTTATAAGTTAGTGAATATATAGTGTATGTGAGAAATTTATAAATATAAAATGTATAACTGAGATATATATCCTTCTATGTCCAAGGTCTCGAGGTAGATTCAGGTGTGTTCGTTCCCTCATAGACACTACAGTGTCCTATTCTCCAAAAATCCACTACATCATCATCAACATCATTATCATCTTCATCCAGTATGTGGAACCATCATCTGTTACTGCTATAAGATAAGAGAGGTCAGTCACTCAGTTGATTAGGCACACTGGATACGTTTTCTAATTAAAATGATCTATTAAACAGAGCGACTCCCTGTCTCCCTGTCTATTCAAGCTCTTCTATTGTACTTATTTACAGCTCTGTTCTGCATGTGTGAATCTCCTAAATGCTCCCTCATCCAGATGTCCCTAAGACAACAGCTGTTAGTACACAGAGCTGTATTGTCTCAAACCATTTATCTTGCCGACACCTGATAAGCATGCTATTACTGCAAAGAGAGCCGGAGTGCCTTGTAAGACAATGGCTTTACACACCTAAAACCTCATGCACCCATTTTATTCATTTCAAACTACACCAGACTTTAGACACATCTCTGGAGATCCTTATTTTCACACACAGCATCTGTAGCACTGGTATGATGGATAGGATGCTACCTATGGGGTACTACTATTAGTAGGCAAATATTGCTCCAAGTAGAAAAAGCAACACTATTTTCAAACAAATAAATAATATTTTTGTAATATACAGTATACCCATCCAACTACATGGCTGCTGAGGTGACGTTTTTAATAAGTAGTGGCCACAAATGAATGTATCAAGGCAATAAGTTCAGTTGCCTTAAGAGATCTATTTGGTGGTCATTAAACTGCTTAACTCGGGGAAACTACTGTATTTAAAATGAGACAGAGAAAACAATTGAATTAGACCACTGTGGCCACAGGAACCCAAGTATTACACTTTATTACAATCTTGGAATGGTGCATAAAGATATCCTGAAGTCACTGGCATTAGGACATGGATATACCATTTGCCCGTGTTACCTTAGGAGAATTCTCAAAGTGAATAGACTTTTTTTGCCAATTCCTCCTAAAAATTAACTTGAGGCCATGTATAAAGTATAAGTCAATGGTACATGGACCATGGTACAACACAGTACGCAAGACTACGTAAAGTGCAAATACACAACAGTGTGAGACAAGTAAAGGACAATAAATGCACAGAAAAATAAATACACAGTAGTGAGGTGACATGTAGCCAAGCATGGTGACCCATACTCGGAATTTGTGCTCTGAATTTAACCCACCCAAGTGCACACACACAGTAGTGAACACACACCTGGAGCAGTGGGCAGCCTTTTTTGCTGCGGCGCCCGGGGAGCGGTTGGGGGTTCGGTGCCTTGCTCAAGGGTCTCACCTCAGTCGTGGTATTGAGGGTGGAAGAGAGCACTAATCATTCACTCCTCCCACCTACAATCCCTGCCAGAGCTGAGACTCGAACCCACGACTTTCAGGTTTACCTTCGGGTTACAAGACCGACGCTCTAACCATTAGGCCATGACATGGGCTGTAAATTATAAACCACTGTTAGAGTAGCAGCAATAGTGTTTAAAGTGACACTTTAGTGTTCCGTAAAGTGTCTGATGCAGCTTCGTAAAGTGCGGTGTGCAGTGATATTTAGTCATACTGGGTTAAGTGTTTGACTAGCCCAGGTGAGCGTTGGGAGGCAGCAGGGTGTTGAGTAATCTGACTGCCTCAGGGAAGAAACTGTTGTGGTGTCTGCTGGTGGTGGCACGGATGCTCCTGTACCTTCTGCCAGATGGCAGGAGGGTGAAAAGTCCATGGGAGGGGTGAGAGGGGTCATCAGCAATGCTGGTCGCCCTGCAGATGCAGTGATTGTTGTATGAGGTGTCGATGGTGGGTAGAGAGACCCCGACGATCTTTTCAGCTGTTCTCACAATCCGCTGTGGCGTCTTTCACACAACATATAAAGTCATGAACATATTAAGTTACACAATCCATGGCAATGACTTTGATATCTCATGGTCAAAACAATACTTTGTCATGAGATACATAGTTTATGGTCTCAAAGTGTTTACTTGTGGCCAAACCTCATTAAAAAATATAACCACCATGTTACCTCAGAGGCACTGCACCTAGACGTTTCTAGAATGTTCAGTGTATTCTGTTTTTATGTAACATTTATAAACATTCCTGCAACCTTACTGCAATATTTTTAGTTGTTGGGCATATAGTTCCATAATGTTAATTATCTTCATTTCTGTCTTTTGATTGGGAATGTAAGCAAGCTAAACAGGAATGTTATTTTCATGATAATCTATAACCTATTGAATACATCGCTTAATGTTCTGAAAATGTTTTCCATTATTTTAACATTGGGGCCAAATATCTGAGCAAACTATCAACAAAAAAAAATCAGTAATACTTACTGTTTGAAAAATTCCTGTGTGGAGTTGAGATATATTTGAATATCCTGTTTATACACCATTTGCTTCATTATTCAAGCAACTGTTGGGAAGATTTAATTTAGATGGCAGCACTTATGCTCATTTGTGCTAATTGTCATTGTCTCATCATACGTCTCTAACACCTGATACTGACTCAGTTTTTGCAGTCTTACTGCAGTGTTATGGATTCCCATCCCTGCAGTTTTCATTCACTAAAAACCACGGGTCTTGTAATGGACACTGTTTGGACCGGACTGAAAAAAGAAATTATTATGGTACTGTCTTCGAAAAATGTTCCATCTAGAACTTTATTTATTCATTTATTTATTTATTTATTTATTTAATTCCATCTTGGCATAAATATACAAACCCCAATTTGAAAAAAAGTCAATTATGACTTGATGAGCTATGACAGTATGGTATGTTGTAAAATGGGGAAAATACGACTTTATCTACAGATCAATATCTACAGAGCTCTTGTGTTTTGTCTTCCATGTTGAATCATGGTCCTGAAGGCATGGTATTTCATCTCATCATATATTTTTACTTTATATCCATATAGTTGGCTTGGGGATGACAATTAAAAAGTGAAGTGAAGTGAAGAAAAACGAAGGCTCCAAAGAGGGAAAGAGAGAAAGTTCACCATACACAGAATCAAGGGCTCATCCAGTAGGGGGAGGCATTAGCTGAGACCCATAATTGGATCCTCGTTGAGAGTGTGTGCATGTCCGTGAACGTCTGTACAGGAGCCTAAGCAGTTTTAGTGGGGTGCTATCATGTTTGTTTATGCCAGACGAATGGAAGTGTAATTAAACGGGGTAAGTTACACCATGCTCTCAACACTATCGATCCAGCTCAGTCAGAACGACTGAGGGTTTTAGGTTCCTTCCAGTTGGAGCGCAGGTTTCTGTGTTTAATGGATGTATCTACAGCTGGTGCATATGATCACAGCAGAGAGACCACTACGGTATTACAAACTACAGCAAAAAGCTCTTTGGCAAAGTACGAAACACTGAAACACCACCCAAAATATTCCGCTCGTATCCTTCAGTGCAGGATATGTGGGCCATTATCACACAGATTTGATTAATGACAGCAGCCTGGCGATTGTAATGGGCATGAGCTAGCAATTTGAGAAGAGCCCACCCTTGTTAAGAGGATACTATCATTTATTATTTGTCTGATAGAGCTGAACGGGATGGTGGCAGGTTAGAGGACAAAGAAGGTAAATACATGCAAGTAGAGCACTTGGGATTTCTCTTTGCATTAATGTTCAGTCCCATATGAGATCTAATGATGATAGGAGCCAGATGTTGAATTATCTGCAAAAAAATGCTCCTGCTGTTTTCATATAGCCTTAATTATGGATCAACACATAGAACAGATACATAAAATTTGCATATAATTATAAATACATAACGGTGTAGCACGGGGTGCCTGACTGCAGTCAAGAGCAATTTGGAGATTTCTTTGCCTAAAGACACCTGATTGAATCTGATTGGTCAGAAAGTGTTGGTTAATTTTCAATAACAGAACCCCCGCAAAAATCTCAGTTATAATTTAAATCACATGTTTATATTAATGAACTCATTTTTAATATGTTATTGTTTCTATAGTAACAACTCATTCACAGGGACTTGTATGATGGACACTTTGCATAAGCCTAATAATAAACAGATTTTAAAATGTGCTTTAACAAAGAAAAACATCATTGGTCTGCTTTCTGTAAGGAGATGTTTATGTTACATACTGTATATGGAAAGAGTCTCCAGTGTCAGTGCTCTGTAGCAGTCAGCCACAATGTTTGAAGCACACAATTGTCTAGAATGTCTTTGTATGCTTTAATATTTTGCATTAATGCAGCATTAAGATTTTTCCTTCACTGGAACTAGCCTCTATTTTTGTATTTATTAACATTTATTATAAATATTAGTACCTCAACTACTTCAGCCCGATGTTGCACAGCATTATATTGCATGTACAACTGCACATATCTGCACTTTGTTCACATAGTCCATACTTTTTCTGCCTTCTATATTCTTTATATTATATTTGTATGTTTTTCTTTATCTACTTGAATGCAAGTAAATTCTGGTTTATGTAAACTCTGTTTCTAGGTCACTGGACAGTCGTAAAAAGCATTTCACTGCATGTCGTACTGTGTACGGTTGCGTGTGCTCCCAATAAAATTTGAATTTGAATTTGAACTAAGGGGCCAAAACCCGTTCCAGCATGACAATGCCCCTGTGCACAAAGTGAGGTCTATGAAGACATGGTTTGCCAAGGTTGGAGTGGAATAACTCGAGTTTCCTGCACAGAGCCCTGACCTCAACCCCACTGAACACCTTTGGGATGAACTGGAATGCTGACTACATGCCATGCCTACTCGCCTGACCTCACTAATGTGGCTGAATGGGCAAATCCCCACAGCCACGCTAAAATAAATCTAGTGGAAAGCCTTCCCAGAAGATTGGAGGTTGTTATAACAGCAAAGCAGGAACTAAATCTAGAAATTGATCAACAAGCAAATATGAGTGGGATGGTCAGGTGTCCACATACTTTTAGCTATATATAGCTATATTTGGCTATATATATATGGCTGTATAGCTGCTATAACATACATGACAGAAGGAACTTGTTTCGTGGATGTTCCACAATATTAAATGTAACTATAAACAAATAAAAAGTATTATGACTTGATTTAATTAATAAAAAGTATAATCATTAGCTGTGGTATAAGAGGAATTATAAAAACTCCAGGACATGCTGTTATTTGGAAAACAGTTACCTTCAGGGTTGTAATGGCATCACACCACCCCATTGTTTATTATTTTCCTATAACTGCATTCACCATTATGTTTTTTCCTTAGATCATTTGTGGATAATACAGAAGACTACGCCATTGTAGATTTTGAAAGTCGTTCACATCCCTGAAGCATTCATAACAACAGCACAACAGTGGACACTCCAGGTTTGCTGTTATAGGGGGAAAAAAATTGTTTCAGAGTGGTATTACATGACCACATTATTCATTATTTTTCTTTGTCCATTTGTTTCTTTCCTTATTTTTTATGTTTTAGTTGTTTGTGCTGGTGTCTGGGCACTACTGGTTTTCAGCATTACTCTATTTAGCTGACACACTTAATATTCTTATCTTTATCCAAGCTGAGCAAGAAAATATTCCTTAAAAGGGAAAGTCATATTATCATTTGGGAGAAGATTTGCAAAGTTGCCCATTAACATATATTTTTAAGTTTTGAACAGCTTTATTGTGTAGTGCTATTGGATTATGCTGCGTTGCACAAATGTGACTTTTGATTTAAAAAAAAAAAAACCTTCTGTGATTCTGAATGTCATGTACAATAGTTAAGCTCAATTACTGTATCTATTTTGAGTCCTCACCACTCTGCCTATGACAAGAATAATCCATTTGGGCCTCATTTCTGCTAATTAGCATCTACTCTGCTGAAATTATAAGAATATCATCCAATTCCGTGGCTATTAAATGCTGAAAATATAACAATGAATAATACAATTAAACAGGTAAAGTAGAGCATGATGTGACTTGTAGTAGAAAGATTAGATGACAGAACTTGTGTTACATTCTTGAAGACTTTTTGCCTTTCCTCATGAAGTCCAGTTGCCTTGGATGACTAAAAAGTTTTACAAAGAGCAAGCTATCTTTTAAGTGCTAGGAATGAAATGTGTTTGAAATCCAGAACCATCAGCTAAGCTCAGTTTATTTCCTTTTTGAAGCATCTCACCTCCTCAATTGTTATATATTGGATAAATATTATAGTCTTCTTCTAAACATAGAAAGTCAGCATCCTAATTGCCAAGCACAAGATTTTTTTTTTAACACTTCTTCTGTATTCGTGAGATTACACCACGTCGTGACAACTATTGGCAGCACTCAAGATGCAAATGACTTAGCCAGTGTGTGGTGGATTTAGACGTCATGCTGCAGTTCTGTCTCTCGCTGTAAGACACGCTCGGCTCGGCACTATCTTATTACCATCATTTCAGGCCAGACCCAACAGATTTTTTATATCTATGCAAATTGGGATTATTCATATTTCTTGTCTCATTTTATCCTCACATTTCTGTCAGGAAGACCAAGTCATACCCCATATCAGACAGATAATGATGTATATGCTTGATTTTTTTTTAATTCTACCTTTTTTCTTCTATTATTTTGTCCCATTACCTCTTCAGGGGGAATTAACAGGAGAACATCCACAGGACATACAACATACTCTGGATCAAATCGTATTTCACATGTTTCATGATATAGAAATGAGCATCAGATAACCAAGGTTCATTTCTGTATGGAAAAATTATTGTAAGGCATCTATGACTAGTATGGCTATTAGAACGGAGTTAGATTATGAAGTCATTTTCTACAAGCTTTAGATGCCTCACTGACTTGTCAAGCATTAAGAATTTCATTCAGAGTTCACCGGTTTTAATTAATAATCCATTTTCATGAATATCTAATAAATGTGACAGGTATTCTGTCATAGAGTTAAGATTAGCATAACTCAGACTGTTAAAAAATCTTACAGTGTCTTAATAATATGTCTTATTAATAAGTCAGTGGTAAGTCAAGTGCTCCCAGTTCAATCCTCAGCTAAGGTTACTGTGGAGTTTTGCATGCTCTCTCCTTGTTCATGTGGGTTTCCTCCAGGTTCCCTGGTTCCTTCCACCTCCCAAAAACATGGCAGTATGTGGATTGGCTATGCTAAATTGCCTTTTGGTGTGAATGTGTGTGTGCATGGTCCCCGCCTAGTGCCCAGTGCTCCATAGGTACTGGATCCACTGTGACTCTGACCAGGAAAAATTGGTTACTGAAGATAAATAAATGAATAAATATATCTTATTAATCTTACAATGGTGCTGTGATGCTTTGAGAAAAGTCAGAAAGGAGTATATCTAGTTACGTACTTTTCTGTTCTGAATCTGACAAAAGTGAATTTAAGTGATGAACCCAACCTGATCTCATGGAAAATCACATGAATTTGAATGAACAACAGCAATGTGGTGCAATTTTATAAATAAGGTCATTGCTAACCAGCCACAACCTTAACCCTAACTTAACTTGCCAATCTAGCCAATGATGGGCGCCTTTGAGCTCATGTAAGCAGAAGAGGGTAGATAGTGCTGTCCTCCTGTGTGTGCTACACTGCACTGTGATGCTGCAAGAGCAGCAGCTTGAAAAGATTTGGTGGTTGGCGTTATGTGTCTCAGAGGAAGAATATTTTTGCCACAACAGGGAGAGTTGGCTAGTGGGTGGGAATTGGAAAGAAAATGAACAAATAATACACCCTTCCTCTAAGACTTTAAATCCTAGAACACATGGTTAACCCTGGGCATTGTGGCATGGCTTGGCTCTGCAAATTACCCATAATCCTCCATTTTGTCCCCATGTCCACCTCCACGTGTCCTACCTAATTACCCATGAAAAATTTGGTTACCCTCTTGCCCAATTCCCATGCAAGCCAAAAAGGGACACATGAGGGAACTAATAATAGTGCAGATCATCGACTGGTCAAATGCAGTTGCATGATTCATTTCTCTGGAAAGGATGCCACACAAATCTTCAGTAAAAGGCTAGTAGTTACTGTCTGCAAAAGTTTCTTACTCTTTTCATAAGTTCTTTTTCTCTGGCTACGATGGTGCTTCGACCCCTGATAAACGCAAAATGTTATCTTTAAAACATACATACCGGAAACTTTACCAAGTTCACCAAAATGGCAAAAGGTCATGTCACATCTCATAAACATGTTTCCAGAGTTTATCTGCACTTTGGGAAACAAAGCCCTGATCAGTTAAACTTCTAAAAGTTTAGACTTCTTCTATCCACTGGCATGTAAAATATTTCCTCTTTTCCGCTTTTCACACATACAATTTGAAATGATTAGGATTCATGGTGGCGGCACATAATGAAAAACTAATCGCATCAATCTTCTCATTGTTGCCAGAGAAACGGCTCATTTACAGATGGTCATTCCCCCACCTGCTCGGAGAGCCAGCAACAGCTGAGGCCTTGTGCTGCCGTGCATGCCAGTGATACACACACTACACACACACACTATGTCCAGGATGTAAATACCTCAGACAGGGACTTGACAAGCTTTTGAATTTGGAGCAGACAAGCAAAACAATAGTATTAAAATGGACTTAATGCTGTAGAGGAAATGAGAGAGAAAATCTTGTCTCAGGATGACTCTCTATTCAGTAATGACATAGGTCAGGAGCGAGAGGTAATGAAAGTGGTCAGGAGCGAACAGTCCAATATGGAAAGCACCAGTCAAATAGGAGCAGAAGTGTGAGAGTGTTAAAACACACTTGCGAAATCCATCCGTCAGACGTGTTAGCAGGTCATCGAGCAGCAGGAAATAGAAAGTCAGTTACAGTGTGCATTAGTCCAAATATAGGCTAAACGATAACAGAGCACCTGCTGACAGGTGGCAGAGTGAAGGGTGATTTTTCAACTGCAATACTTTCTGTCTTTTACACTTTCCAGTTTAAGCCCCCCGAAATATTTGCGGTTTTCTGTCATATGAACAGTTTATGATGGATTTCACTGATGTAATCTCATGTAACACCATAAGAGTAAAATGTGCTTCTTTTACTCGATGCTTCTCATGTTCTACTCTTTTGTTATGGACATTGCAGGGATGTGACCGACTTCATTACATTTGTCAAGTCGTCTGCATTGTGTGCTGTTGTTATAGGAAAATAATAAAAATTGGTGTGTTTTGATACTGTTTTTGATACCAGCAGGTCCTGAAATATTTTATACCAAAGCAATATACCGATTAGAGTATATGTGTTTTATTTATTAAAGAAACATCATATTTTGTATCAGTTTATAGTTATATTTAATGTTGTAGAACATTAATGAAATAAATTAGTTTCCTGTTATCTCTTATGTTAAGCAGTTATAAATAATAAAATGATATGATGATTCACTTGAAGTTAATAAGCAAAACAAAACAAAAAAAAAAACACCAAATGCTCTGTCCTGAAGACTTTCCTATGGTAGAAAACCAGTTATTCCCTCAAAAGTATCTCATTTTATTTCTCTCTCTATCAAAAAATGCAGCTTGTTCATTTTACAGAGAAACCAGATAGCGTAAACTCCTCTGTCAATTTTGCAAAGCACTATGACTGATACAAAGCGCTGACACCCTGAGACTCCTTCCAAAAATGTTAAATAAATGTCTCCTAATAAGAAAACTCACCACATCAATGAATATACTGTACGGTTTTCTTTTCACATTTTATTGATCTGTTTATTATTATCCTTAGATTATGTGGAGTGTCTGCCATACAAGTCCTTGTGTTTGAGCTGTTACTACAGAAACAGCTGTGCAGCTATATAAAAATAATGCACACATTCTGGCCAATTAGATTTGAGAATTCAACTGCATTGTGGTATAAAGAAAATCAGTCGCACCATCAGGTCATGTTCAGATCATTTTCTTAGGTTACCTGAGAGTGACAAGGTCAAATAAAAGTGTTAAAATGACTGGTGTTTGTAAATATAAAAGAACAAATATGTTTCCAATGTGCTTTCACATAGAAAAAAATGGTTCTTATTTTCATGTCAGAAGGATCTCCAAGCATGAGAAGGGCTTTTGCATGTCTATGTCCATAAACATACAGTTACGGCTGGTAAGTGGTTAAGATGTTGGACTACTGATCGGAAGGTCATGAGTTCAATCCCCAGTACCGCCTGGCTGCCACTGCTGGGCCCCAGTACCGCCTGGCTGCCACTGCTGGGCCCTGGAGCAAGGCCCTTAACCCTCAACTGCTCAGTTGTATAAATGAGATAATCTGGATAAGGGTGTCTGCCAAATGCCATAAATGCAAAAGTAAATGTTGTAATAAACTTAAAAGAACTGGCCTTGGTCAATGGGACATCTATTGTTATGTAGTGAACAAAACAAGGGCACAGTTATTGCTTTACTATCCATCCTCCAGTGAGGTGTGTGTGTGTGAGTATTTGTCTGTCTGTGTCGTGGCTAGCTGTGTGTCTCCAGCGGTGGATGCTGTAGCCAGATCCCATGTGTTGAGCAGCTGTAGGGTCTTCCTTGTCTCGGCCTGCAGGACTGTGTTTGATCCCTGTGTGGGGCAGATGGTGGTGTCTTTGTGCAGCGGTGGCTGTTATTAGCAGTGACTTTCATCCATATGCTTGAATGAGAGGGCAGGTGGCCAGGGAGATGAATTTTTTAAGCAGGTATGACTCTATCCGCAGTAAAGTCTCCTGGAATAGACTTCAGCAGCCCTATTTGACAGCTCTATTGGATTCATCTCAGAAGAATTTCAAGCTCAGGGCTTTTTTTAGAAATAGTTCCATTGTGAGTCCATGATTGCCTGTTGAAAAGACCCTTGTGTAAATGCCCCTGAGTTAAGTTGAGGTTGATAAGTGTTGGGCTTCAGATCTGCACATACTTTTTGACGTACTGATGCTGCCAGATTCAGTGATTTTAATCATATACATTAACGTCTCATGACCAAGAAAATGTTGATGTGACTCTCCCACATAAAGATGCTGTTTGTAATTTGTAAAAGTGTTTTTTTAGGCCAATATTAATCATGCCATTTTAAATAAACCTTAGAAAAACTGTAATTAGCAACATTACCATGTGGTGGATCTGCCTAGTATCTTGAGATCAGTCTTCTGTTTACATTTATTGCTCAGAAATAACATTTACATTTATGGCATTTATCCAGAGCGACTTAGTTCGGAAGTTCATACCACTACTTAGGTGCCAGAACAGAGAAGAGTCGTGATGCATGTCTTCCTTGTACCCTGAATGATGGTGGGACCAGTTGAGCAGTGCTAGAGGATCAGAGGGAGCTTGGTACAGATAAGGGTGTGACTTAAGGTAGGTGGGTGCAGGTCCATTTCTGGCTTTGTAGGCAAGCATGAGTGTTTTAAATCTGATGCAGGCAGCTACAGGAAGCCAGTGGAAGGATCGTAGCAATGGGGTGGTGTGGGAGAACTTGGAGGTTGAAAACAAGTCATGCAGCTACATTCTGGATCAGTTGCAGGGGTCAGACTGTATGCTGTGGCAGACCTGCCAGGAGTGAGTTGCAGTAGTCCAGTCTTGAAATGACAAGGGACTGAACAAGCACCTGAGTGGCCTGTGTGAATAGAAATGGACGAATCCTTCAGATGTTGTAAAGAAGAAATCAGCAAGTGATTGTCCATGGTTACCCCAAGGATGCTTGCAGTGACAGAAGGTGAGATCTGAGAGTTGTCTAAGGAGATCGCAAGAACCCGACATGGGAATGCATCACCTGGGATGAACAGCAGTTCAGTTTTGCTGGGATTCATTTTCAGCTGATGAGCTGCCATCCATGATGAGATGTCTGCCAGGCATGCTGAGATCTAAGCAGAAACATGGGTGTCCGAGGGAAGGAAGGAGAGGATAAGTTGAGTGTCATCTGCATAGCAGTGGTATGAAAACCCATGTGAGGATATGACCTCACCAAGAGATTGATCATAGAGGGAGAACACAAGAGGACCAAGTACTGAGCCTTGTGGGATAAGCTCTGCTTCTCAGCTGCAACAGAGCCACTCAGCTCTGAATCATTTCTTTTATGGGCAACTCATGGTGCATACATAGTTTTATCACAGGGTGTAGGATCGATTGGAGAAAAGTGGAAGGTGGTGGATGTTTTAATTGTAATTGCAGCACACCTTGTAGCCAGCAAAGGGCTCTAGATTTTCTAACCTGCTCCTTTAAAATTGTGTTTCTTTTTTGGAATGTAGACTTATATAAGCTATTTTATCATACTTTTAATTCACTTTTTAAAGTTGTCAAATAAATAAATAAATGCCGGTGTGTTAATTCTGTAAAGAAGCCAGCAGTTTACATGCTGCACTTATGGTTCACTTACTTCATAATTTTTAAAATAAAATTCAGTCCTTTAGATAATTAATGTCTCTGATTAAGATGCTATCTCCTCTGAATTTCTATGTGCAGAAAAAATGTGGACTTTACAGGGCCAAAAAAATTCATTCAGTCATTCATTAATTCATTAATAGTGTCAGGTTTATGGGTTTAATATTGCTCTAGGTTTTTTGTGCTTATATTTACATGAATCTCAGCTTGACATATTGTGCTTACATCAAACTGTCAGACAGTAGCGCTGGTCTTAATATGGCTTGTCATTTGAGCAACAAGAAAAGTCAGAATCACACATAACTGGGATGAGCTCAGGACAGATTTTATGATTACAGCAACAGTTCTTAGAAGGTACAAAAAGATAATACTAATAGTTTCCAATTATACACAATAATAAATAAATAAATAAGAGTGAGAGTATGAATTAATGTCAAACATTCCACTTTTTTAACATAGTAGACTGCAGTTCTCATCAGAAATTGAAGTCTGGAAGAGTGCATTGGAAGTTCACACTAAATATTCATTGTACCTCATTATAGACTTGAGTTGTACTTGCCAAAATGTATGATCCAAAAAATATCCCTTACTAATTATGCATGATTGGGAACTTGCAAATCTACAGCCATCTAATCGGGGATGACTGATTTGTGCTGGAAAAGATGGAGGGAAATAAGCTTTGTGAATTTTTATTTTGTCAGCCGTCTGGCATCTGTGTGGCCAATTTCTCTCAGAAAAGTGTGTCGGTGTGTGTGTGTGTGTGTGTGTGTGTGTGTGCGTGTGCATGCAGGCAGTAGGGAGGAGGAGAGGAATCGATAATAGAGCTGTCATGAGCCTGACAGCAAATGCTGATTTCACTTCAGGAATCTGTGCTTTTGTCAGCTGCTCTCTCTCTCTCTCTCCCCGTCAGTCTTTCACACTTTCTCTCTATCTCTCTGTTATCAGGGCTGAATTGTGACTGTGCTGTTGACCCCCCATGAAGAGTCAAGCCCCTGCTCATCTCCACATGACACTGGCTCTTTCTTTTCTAAAGTACTGCCCTTCTTACCTGCTCAGAGTCTGCAACACACAACGCAAAACAGGAAAGAAAATGTTACACTCTTCTCTTCACTACTTAGTAATGGATGTCTCATGACCCGACCTCATTTAAAAAATAAAAAATACACAAAACAATTGGAAAGTTTATATCGAAATAGCTTGTTGTTCAGAAAATGGAGTTCACCCATCATAAACCAAAACGTTTCATTGTGAGGATTATGATTTGCATGTAAATAAACACAATGCCATTTGAGTGCAATTTTAAAAAGATGAATATAAAAAAAAACAACTAATGAAATATGAAATAAATAATTGAATTAATAATTGTATGAGCGACATTTGCAACACCCAACTGTTTTTCACTCCTTCATAAGCTTCATAGCTTGAAAAAATGTTGTGTAGTTAATAGAGTTGGGATTTAAAAAAATAAAATATTTATATATTTTATATAACAATTGCCAATAATTCATTTAATAATTGCCAATATCCTTCACATAATGTTATAGTATTAAAGTTATAGATGGAGAATTGGCAAAAAATCTGAACACTGAAATTTCACTTACATAACACTTGTCTTAATTTTGTGTTGATGTGTCTTTTAAACTTCAGTGGCCAAACTGTGAACATGTTGCTTACTAATCTTGATTGCGTGTCTAGAAATAGAAAGTGTAAATAATAAATGAAATGAGTCGCACAAACTAGTCATGTTTTAATTCCACATTTACAACTAACAGTCACTGTCAACACTTCCTGACCACGTTACTTTCAGGTCAAAAATTATATGAAAGGTATATACTGAAATGCTCATTTTGACAGTACAGAACAGAACGTTGGGGGAAAAAAATGGCATGGTACATTGAGACACACTGAGGCTGTGAGTGATCGCACTGTAAGACAGTGAGAAAAAGAAAAAGCTGTTAAAGAAGTAACAGAAGGAAGCTGTTGTGTCAGTGAGGTGTTAAAAACCTGTTCACACTTCACTTTGCTGTGTTTTTGTAAAACACCAAGTATAGAACAATGATGACTCTGTGTATCTGTCAGGAGATTTGCGTAACTGTTCATTTATGTATTTGTTAATTTATTTTAAATAATTTTGCTCAAATGATGCCGAAATGCCAAATTCACTGAGTCTAAAACCCGAAGACAATGTAGCGCCTGGGCTTTTTTTGCACATTTACAAGTGCTTGGCATTTAATTTTCCCAGTTTAGGAATGCTTATTTTAAATGCATTATCCTGTGCAAGGACCATAAAAGATACACCCTCTGGACCTTTCACCTTTTCTATTTCCTGTGTAAATCAAAGAAAAATCAAGTCTTTTATGGGTGAAAACTCATTTATGTTTTATGAGGAGCCAAGAGCGAGACATTGATAACAGAAGCGCTAGCACAGGTGCCTCGTCTTTCACTGCTCTGATCTCATTACATTACACACTTTAACAGGAACATCACACAGAGGGGTCATGTCTGTGTCTCTGAGGAACTACTAAATAATACCTTTGAACTAAATGGTTCAAAGTTCAACCTAGTTAGAGAACAATGTGTTGAAAATTGATTAAGAATTCTGGGTATAAAGCTCTAATACTAGTTCAGACCTCTTCATTGTAGCCTATTGCAGTTTTGAGGAACTTCTATACGGAGTCTAAGTAATTCTCTACGAATGGCATGAATTTTTATGTTCAGTGTGTAAAGCTGCTGGATAAGAAGTCCTCCAGGGCAGAAATATGCTATCAGGAGCAGTGCTAAACATTTTGCAAGAACTGCGCAGCTCCAAGGCTGATTACTCTAGTTAGCTAGCTAAAATACAAGGTGAAGAACAAAGCAATCACGTCTGGTCCATTCCACTGTGTATTTATACTACCTAATTTGTGTTTTCAGTGTATTCTATTATGTCCTCTGTGTATTTTGTTCTCCAGTTTGTCAAAAACATTTGCAGCTAGCCACATAACATTGTCAAACAATTAACAGAGCAGAGATTAAAAAGCCACCAATTAATAAAAATATACTCACCAAGGGGGAGCAGGTGCCTCGGATGCCTCGGAGTTTAAGGTATAAAAATACAAGGATACACACAAAACACATGCCATTATCAACTAGCTGGCTATCATCAGTGTTATAAGCTCACAACTGGGCAATGATACAAATTCCTCAACAAGGATAAAACAGATGACTATCATGCACTACCTTCCCACAAATTTAAAGACCAAATAAATGCAAAGACAAAAGAAACAAAGGTTAAAAAAAATTCTTTTTTTTAACAGTATTAGATTGGATTCTCTTTCTCTTCCCTGATTGTTTCCTTTTAAAAAATCCTGCATACTGTAACTCTAACTTAGACTACAATAACATTTCATGAGCGGGCAAGCCTCTTCATTTACCTCACTCTGCACAGTTTATAATTAAACTAACTTGGTTAACTTTGTGCTGATCCCAATTCTGATAATTACAATTCTGTGAAGCTGTCACTGCAACAAGAGAAAGGAAAATGAGACTATTAACAGTATGTATTGATAAGTGTGGCTGGGGTCAAGACCTGAAATATGAAGTTGGATTTTAGACTTTGCAGATATACAAGTGACACAAGTGATATTAAATTAAAAATAAATAAAGCCAAAATTTTTGTAGTTTCATTTTTAAAATGTATTTATTTGTTGCAATTTATCTGTTTTCTCCCCTCACATTTCAAGGCATTTTAACATTTAAATAAGTGTAGCAAGTGATATGGAAGAGGAAAAAGTCACTGCAGGTCTTGCTGGAAGTGCCACAGTTTTCTGATGATCGATTATGGTCATTAGAGCCACTGCTGTAGAACAGAGCAAATACAAAGAGTGATGAAAGGCCAACCTTCCTGTTCGACCCACTAGTACATGCCGAGTGCATTTCTCACTGTCACTTCAAGGTGAATTAGTTGAAAGTTCACAGATAAAGTGCTGATGAACATTCATAAAGACGCTTTTTTTTTATTTTTGGCAACAAAAAAAAAAAAGTATTGCTCAGTGAAGTTCATCCTGCTCTCTAAATGCTTTAAAAGGTGTAAATTCTGTGCTTTGATGAGAAAAGCTTGAATTTAAGATATTCTATGGCATGTAGCTGTTTAAGACTTGAACCATAAAAATATTGTTCTTCCAATTTGCTGGCCTTTCAAAACATGACATGAGGGAAACATGGTTCATCCATTATGGAGTAGATGAGTTTTGCTTTGCTTTACGAATAAAACTTCTCTCAGCCATTTGGTGGATTCCACATCATTAACCACTTAAAAGCCAAATCCATCTTCTGAGAAGTGGTGATAAAATGAGTGTCGTCTGTGTCATGGTTAGAGGGTAATCCATCATCAAGCGTTTGGAAGCATTTACATTGGCTACATTTCATAAACCATAATTCCTACTCCTCAGCATAGTTCAACTATTATATTCAGTATGTATCATAATTCTTGTAGTCAGAAATGCAGTATGTGACTTAAACTAGGTTAGAGGGTTCACATAAGAAATTTATAGGAAGTCATGGTAAATAATCCAAAATGTCAGGCAAATCCAAAGAGGGAGGATGGATGGACAGATAGAGTTGCCCAAAAAAGGGCATCAGAATATATATATTTATTTAAAAAAAAAAAGTTTTAAAAAATCATACAGAAGAGTCCAATACTAAGCAAAAATACAAGCTAAACTGAGAGGTATTTAAGGCTGCAGAGGTGATTAGTCAATGAGGTGCAGGTGAGTGTGATTACTATGCTGGTGAACTTGGTTGGCTGAGAAAGGGGTGTGGTAGTAGGCAGGGGATTCTGGGAGATGGAGTTCCTGGAGAATATGGCCGCTGTTTGTCATCTCATCATTCTTTTGTGCACAGAGAGCTAAAGGATAGTCCAGTCATTTTAAATAATTACACTGGTGAGCAATTAAGATGCTTGCCTCATGACAACAGTCAGAAACATAGCAATGAAGCAACACTGATTTTTTTTTTCAGGCCACTAGCCAAGTTAATCAGCCGACCTAAACGTCAGTAATGATGCATTTCACTTACCGACGACAAAACTAGAAGGATCTTTCAATGAGTGCAGTACAGGCCTTGCAGAACATTAAACGGGTCTAATGAGGTTTGTGCATCACAGGATATGGATAGTCACTGACTGCAACGGCTTTGCAAAAATGTAGAAATAAGTTATGTAAATGCTACACTGAAATATCTTTGGATTAAAGTTGACAGTGTGAAATCTTATACACAGACTGTGTCACTGCCCAATTACATTTAGACTGCAATGTTATCTTGTTACTTGCTTGATAGCGCATCAAAGCACAGAGGTTAGATTCTTCACTAACATTATCTCCAAAAAATTCCCCAATTAGAGTGACTGCAGAGGAATATTGTGTGATCTAAATTTCAAATATTCTTTAGGTTATGACTCTATACTATGATGATTATACATTTAAAATTAGTAAGTCATGACCATGGGCAAAACTGCAGTGTAAGTAATCACCTTTCATAATTTTTGCATGTCCTGATGTTAATAATGATAACTAATCTCTGTCTAGAAAATGACCCTAGACATATATCTCCTATAGACATAGCAAGTTTGATTTATATACAAGACTTGTCTTCAGTTAATTACAGGCAGGTGAAACCCAACTGAATAAAAATTTCTCCCACTCGGAAAACGTATATTATACAGACATTTTAATCCCATATTAAAACATAACCATTATTCATCATGGCTGAAAATCACATCTTGTGCATCCCTGATTGCTGTGGAAAACGTGCCCATCTGGAGGGAGAGGAGGGATGACAAAGTGGCCGTGAGCAGCCGGGCTTCGAACAGTCCCCCTGCTCATCAGCATAATGAGGGGGATCATTTGTGAACTCACACCATCACCGCAGCATTCCCGTGACTCCCAGGAACACTGCTGATGAGACAAGATGAAGTGGGTGTTTCACAGGGTGCCAAAGGCAGGCAGATATAAGTGCAGTCTTTTATTATTGTCCTCATAGTCATATTATCCATAGTAGGGGAGCAAGACACTGACAGATATGGACAACATGGTAAAAATTCAAAATCCATGGTCGAACACAGGCAAAAGTCCAAACTAGAGAAAAGAAGAAAAATGAAAAGTATGCAAGAAACAAAGAAATGAGTGAGAAGGCAACAAAGCTCAGCCATGCATCTTAGACACAAGTAGAATCAACCAAGAAGTAAATGATAGAGGGTAGATGGAGTGGGAGTAAGTGAGTACTTTATTTTACAGTTTCTTCAAGAGTTTCTTCTACTCCTAAGTTTAGAAACTTGTCTTCAGAATGTTTGTATTTATGCTATGAAAGTTCCTTGTATTCAGAGTCAAGTTCCACAGGTGCTTTTTTTCTCTTCTTTATTAAATTACCTGCCTGTAGCTCATACCACTGTGGTTTCCAGATTTGTCTTGAGTAGAAGCATCTGAGATGTTTTTTTTTTCCCAATAGACTGCATTTAAACAAAGGTTTCCTCCTTGCACACCTCCCATGATAATTAAAGTTGTGCAGTCTCTTTCTGATTGTAGATTCATGAACTTTGACATCAACTGTAGCAAGAGCTTGCTGTAGGTCCCGTGATGATATTTTAGGGTTTTTGGAGACTTCTTTAAGCATCTTGCGGTCTGCTCTTGGGGTGAATTTGCTTGGACAGCCTGATCTGGCCATGTTGGCAGTTGTTTTAAATGTTCTCCACTTGTAAATGAGAGAGCTCTTTGGATCTCACCATGGTGATACCTCTCACTTCATCAATTAAGAGCAAACCAAACTAAATGTCTGAGGTTTAAATAAGGCAAGCCTCCTTCAAAATGCTCTGTAACGATGTTCTAATAATTTGCACCTGATGTGATACACCTGTAGGTAATTTTAGCCATTTTAAGTACAAATAAATGTGGGGGTGTCCTAATTTTTTCACATGACTATATATATATATCTATATATCTATATATCTATATATATATATATATAAAATTTATTTCTTATTTGTTCTGATTTTTTATGCACAGTCTAAAGAGTAGGCCAAGTTAGTATATACTGTATATAACTATGTATGTGACAAATAAAAATCTTGCATCTTGAATAATCTGCACTCATGTATGAGCCAGATCTTCCTGGTCTGAGTAGAAAGGTTCTTGCAGGAGACTGTTGAGAACTTGGAAAAAGTGGATCTGTTGTTCTAAGGAAACTGAATTATTTGATTTTGGCTCTATCTGAAGTACAGGATGCATTGCATCAGAAAGGCCTTCGACTTCATAGGCATCTTGCTCCAGTAGTGAGCCTGTTGGGTTGAGAAGCAGCTGCCAGGCTGCAGTATTTATTAGTGAATGTGTACTTTTATGCATGTGCTAGACATCAATTATTAATTATAAGTATGCAGCTATAGGTTAGTTTCTTCTTATTTAATCATCTGAGATGTTGCCTCTCTGGCTCACTCTGAAATAGCAGGTCTTCATTTACAGCCCATACTGCTGACTGTCACAGAATGCTAGCATATTGCATTTATGAGCTTATTAGGAAAACTGTATTGTACTTAGTGCCACCTCGTTACAGGACGAATTTGGTAAACTCATTGTTTGTGCATGTAATCAGTGTCAGTGGGGACAGTGAGACAATCAGGCAGATTTTCTGGACAAATGAGCAAGCAGGAAATGTGGTCTATAACAAAACAATGCATTGCTGGAGGACAAGGTGTCTAAGAGTACAATTTAGTGAAGGGAAAAATAGACAATATGGAGGATGTGCCTAACCAGCTGCCAAAGGTCACAGCAGAAACCCTCCTCAGATAATCATTGTTTTTAATTAGTAAATGAAAAATTTTGTATAGTTGGCTGAAGCAACATTTGTGTGCAATAAATAGATGTGTTACAGCCAAGGTGTTACTCCCAAACCTGACCAATCATCCTCCACGGCATACAGTACCTCTTCCTCTTTACCCTCTTTAAAATTTTCATTTCATGTTCTCCAATCTCTCAGATCATCTCAAAACCAAAGCCTTTCAAACTGCAGCTTTCATTTCAGCAATGTGTTCCTTGCATAATAGTGAGCTTACTCATTTGTACCATCTACCAACAGAAATGCCATTTTTTGAATGAAAAGTGATGTGAAAAGTAGAGAAATATGTAGTTGAAATGAGAGCTAAAAGGAGAGTCAGGCCTTAAACAATAATTAGCTATTCATAGAATTGACAGATATTCTCTTGAAAACCATGACTAGGGCCAGAGCAATTTTCTAGCCATCACAGAAAGAAGGACAGGATTTAAAATATAAAAAATGCATAGTTTGCTAGACACTTTTATGGTCAAAGTAAATATATAAAAAGATTATCCTTGATTTTAACAAAACAACTTTGTCTAAGAGTACATTCTCCAATATATAGGCCTAGACATATCACAAAAAAAAAAAAAAAATGGAAGAATGGGACTATGCATTAAACATATACACTGTGACACATATACATCCTTGGGTATTTCACCAAAAATGCAAGTAAATACCATACCTTCTAGATAATAAGATTTCAGTGTTCATTTTAGATGTTCACTGTTTCATATTAATTAGTCTATTACAGGACTAAAGTAACAAATTGTCACTGATAGATGGGAATCATCATTTGTACTTAAAGGTTTGCAGTGGACGACTACTGTGAACAAAAATGCAGTAATTAATTCACAAATATGAATGATTTTAATAGCCATTTTTTATGTTAGCTATATACTGTATATTAATAAATATCAAATAAATATCACATCATATAATTTACTATAAACAGATATTGATATGTCTCATAAATATTATTTATATTATTCCCCCGTCAACCACACACCCTAATAATGCCCTTAACCCCTACACCACCTCCAATAAACATCACTAAATTATGGACCTGATTCTACTTAAAGGGCAAAGTAATTTCAGTAGTACTCTAGAGAAATAAGTGCATGTCACTCAATCAGTATTCTTTTCTACCTAAGTTACATTGCTCCTCATGAGCAATAGGCCCACAGTCACCCTTCATTAGAACTAGACCTTTTCATTTTCTGCTTAAGAAAACAATCACATCTACAATAAGAAAACACAAAGAATGAAACACTCTTGAAAAGCATGTGGTGTAGCCTAAATATATCCCTCTCTTGTTAAATGAGGCAAAAAATTGAAAATGTCATCTATGCCTAGCAAAAAGGAAAAAAAAACCTGACAATACTAACAATACAAAAATAAAGAAATAAGGTCAGATATTATTATTATTATTATTATTATTATTATTATTATTATTATTATTATTGGATCATTTTATGTATTTAGACCTGCCTTTATTCATAGTATACAGATGGACAGGCAAGACAGACATCCAGCACTTCCAGTAGTCATTCTATGTTTAAAAACATCATTTATTTTTATATAAAATGACCAAGCAAAAATGTATAGATTATTAGATATGATTATATTTACATCATAAAATATTTTACCCTTAACAACATTTATGTCATCTCTATATTATCTTTGACATTTTATGAATTAATTTTAGGAAATGTGTAATCACTTCTCTCTTGTCTTATTACCTGAGGTAATTTAAACACTTGTTTAAACAGGAGCCTTATCATTGTCTCTCTTACTCAACTTATCTCCATTTGCACTTATATTGGCCCTGAAATAATCAGATTAATGTAGATAATACTGTTCTAATGGATAAATTTCCCATTTTTTATTAAGTCATTCAAACATTTGTCCACTGTCATCTGTATAGAGTGTATAAGTGCTCTTCTCTGTTTTGATGATGAGAGCTCAGGAGCATCACCAACAATTTGATAGACTGTATCTGATTAAAAAACAAAATGATTAGGCTTATGTCTGTTTCACTCCAGCAAGTAACTACCCAACTCCATGGAACGTGACATTTTTTCACTAAGTGAACAAAACACACTTAACTAACAAGGTTTTAGACATCTTTTGGCAGACTGACTGTTTTTAACCAATGTGTTTGTTAAACTGGCTTTTGACCATACAATTTACTTTGAGGGTTCCACAAATTAGAAAATTTCATTAGAAAACATAAAAAGAATAGAATATTATCAAACATAATATGAAGTTCTACTCTAAGTAAGAATTTCAAACCTTTGAATAAGGTCTTCTTTTTATTAACCTGGCTTCAAGTACACTTAATAAGCCCTTACTAAGAGATCTGAGACTTATAAATGACTAGAGTGTCTTTACTATAGTTTAGGAACCACCCACGTGAAGTAATTTAAATACTCAAAATGTATGATTGATGAACAATATGAAAGTATACATGAAATGAACATGCAGGCAGAAGTGGCATGTGGCATGCTCCTACTAAGTTACTACTTGTCATGTGGTATGCTCCTGCTAACTATGTGATTTGGTATATAGCATATAGTTATACAGTACCTAGCTTTTATTTCCTGTTTGGCTTGTTCAGCATGATTTTTTTTAGAAGTTGACTGTTATCCCCAGGGAAGTGAAGAAAAAGTTGCTCTTGTGAACTCACCTACAGCATACCACTCAGTGGTGAAGGAGAGGATGGGGTGGGTTGACTTTAAAGCCAATGCTTGAGAAGACATTTACTTTGTACTGCGTTTCTACTTGGAGTGTCTTTGTGGACATTTTTTACTGAAAGAGAAAGTCATATCTGAATATATAAAATGCAAAGGTGCATTATCAGTGCGCCCATGCATTAAAATATTTGAAATATATGAAAGATTTATCCTATAGTGGGTAATATACTACTTTAAGAATGAGGTGACCCCAAAGTATGAACTTGTACAGAAGTGAAAAAGATACTGTCTCAAAAGAATAAGTTAGAGTGTCATAATAGTTATGAGAGGAGTTGACATAAGCTTGCAGTTTCCACCGATAAAGTATATGGTACATAGTTGACTATTAAATTAGCAATTCAAACAACTTAAACATGAGGGTTAATTAAGTAGACTGTGCTCAAAAGTAAAGTGAAATTCACATATCTAAGCATTCACATTCCAAAGAAAATGACTGCTCCAATATTTCAGTTAAGCTTAACAAAAAATTATAAGTTGCTAAAACATACAGAGAACATTTTGAAGTAAAATATTCTGAGACTGTTTATCTCTGAATTTCATGAGTAATTTAAAGGCTGCATGCACAGAGAACACCAGTTTTTAACGAGGACCACTGAGCTAGCTCATATGATCTCGTTATGACCATACAGACTTTGGAACACAAAACACCTTTGGTTAGGACAATGTAAAATGGATTTTCTATGCCAGGGAGAAATGCAATCACACTGGTGAAAAAATGTGAAATACAATACACAAACATTATTGCTGTTCATTAGTGACATGCAAAAAAACTTTATTACATTGATCTTATGTTGCTTGATCTCTTCAGTGAATTACATACTCCATATCTGAAATGATTTTGCTGTAGCTTTCAACACGTTCATCCTGCACATGCTCAGACTCCATATTTCAGGCCTGGATCTGTCTTACTTAAATTGTTTAACTGAGTGTGGTAAACAATTTTGCCAAAATTAGATAGCTAACTGGAAGTAATTTAAATAGCACACATACAGTCAAGTCCATAAGTATTTGGACAGTGACACAAATTTTGTAATTTTGCCTCTGTACACCACCACAGTGAATTTGAAATGAAGCAATCAAAATGTCAAAAAGCAATCAGATGTCAAAAGGCTTAAAAGTAATTGGACAAACTAACAATCATAAATATTAGGATTGTTTTTAATACTTGAATGCAAATCCTTTGCAGTCAATGACTGCCTGAAATCTGGAACCCATGGACATCATCAAATGCTGAGTTTCCTCCCTTGAGATGTTTTGCCAGGCCTTTACTGCCGCCTTCAGTTGCTGCTTGTTTGTGGGTCTTTTTGCCTTCATTTGGCAATGGAAGGACTATGTAAAAATGGCTGTAATTCCTAAACTGTTAATGATTAACCCATTGAATTAAAGCTGAAAGTGTATACTTCAATCAAATCTTGATTGTTTAATTTCAAATCCATTGTGGTCGTGCACGGAGGCAGAATTACAAAAATTGTGTCACTGTCCAAAGACTTATGGACCTGACTGTACACCATTTTCTGAACTAATGACTGTTTAAGCACTCAAATTTTCTTTGTATTGTCACCACTCAAGAAGATTTTTCACAGTTACATGCCATGGAAAATACCTTATAAAAGTCTGACAAGTGTACTAATTTCTTAGTTATTTACAATTTATAGGAATTATGTATTTTATTATGTAATTTTCCAATGTTATTTTAGCTATTAAGTGTGATAAATGGGGAATTCATACAGTGGTAGCTCAGTGGTTAGGGTACTGTGCTAGTCACTGGCAGGTGAATTCAAATCCCATGGTCTTCCAGAAGCCACTGGCTTATTATTAAATGTTTGCATATGTTAAAACACATTAGTACTTATAACACACACTAAACATCCAAGCTGCTTTACTAACCAGTTTAATGAAGAGTTATGTCTTTAAAATAATCCAAATAAAATGTCTTTTTTTGCATATATGCTTTAATTTTGCATGTTTCTCTCTAAAAGTGCAAAATACAGGGCAGTGGCTATGTATATCCATCCAGAATCCACTATGACCCTGACCAGGATAAAGTGGTCACAGTTCACTTTGGGAAGACATTTAATTTACTAATTTATGTGTTGTTTTTCTCACCCGCTTCACATGTGATGTCATTTTGGCAATTATTACTTGATCACCCACAACATTCCCACTAACTACACATACAATTTCACATGCAAATTAGTAGACATGACTTGGGATATTAAATCAGGGCCACAGCTGGGCACTTGAGCAACCCTTCACTTAGTTAGAAGCTTGTTTTCTGTCGCACTTTTTAGTCATTTTGAATAAAACATATGCAAAATTAGTGAAAGTCGATGGCCCTCAAAGACATTTTGTTTCTCAGACAGATAGACCAACATACTGTCATAGCTATAGAAGTAATATATATATAATAATATATAATGTCAGTATGGAGTGATCTTTTTGTGCATGGAGGCCAAATCAGCATCATTATTCTGATGTGAGGACATAGGCCTACAGTTCTGCTGGTTCTGCTTGTATAAGCTGTTGTGTGTATTTCTAGATCAGTTTCGTTTGTTCTTTTCTCTGATGAAATTTTGGTTGGTTTAATAATCTAGAATATGGCTCATACATCTCAATTGTAAGTTATAGCATTTTAAATCTTTATTTTAAATTAAATAGATTATTAGAATTCATTATTCATATTATTCATAAATATTACACACTATGTAGGTTTATGATGTAAAATGAGTAATCACTTTGCCCATAATCATCATCATCATCATCAACATTCTCTACATTGTCTCCTCTCCAGAGGTAAATAGCAGTCATGGAATTTGATGAACAGGAGTGACATTGTTGCTCTTGCCTCAAATGATCGCTGTCTGCTGTTACATCTATGCTAAAATAATTGCTGACTAATTCAATTTGTTTTGTTCAGTTTGCTAAATTTAGCATAATATTCAGTGTGTGAGAAAGCACACATATATACCATTCTCTGTGCAATTAATGTTCTTCAGTATTTAATTTAGACTTCCTGCAATCACATGTCCATGGAAAAATGCAAATTTATAATAATGTTATAATAATGTTATACACACATTACAGAGCAACGTTTGAATATTGTCAAAGAAAGTAACGTATTAAGCAATAGATGTTGTTTTTCAAATAAAACATAACAGAGGCTCTCTGGTATTACCTGCAGAAAGAGAAGCAAATGTGACAGCTAAGGTCACCAGAAGAACTGTGGTAGTTTATCCAAAATGCTTGGAGAAACTTAGCCAATTTACTTATGAAACTGTATTTACAAGGTTTATTTTTTTATATTTATGTTCATTTTTTATGTACAAACATTTTATTTTATTATTATTTGGAAATAAACGTAACGGGAGAAGTGAACATAATCTTATAAGAAGAAAATCCTTGGAGTGCCACCAAGTAGGTTTTATGTTATTTGTTTTTTATCTGAGCAGTTAAGATGCTTCTAATGTAGGCAGCCACTTCTACAAAGATAGATCAACCAGGTCAACTGGCAACTATTAACACCTGATTCAACTCATAAAAAAAGTGATAATTAATAGATAAAAAGTCATGCAGAAAAGATATAGGATATAGGAGATATATGATATTTCAGTCTTATGGTGCATCAAAATATTATGTCTCTGATTAAATAAAAAAGAAGGACAATTAATTATTCTAAACATCCACAAAGTTATCTGGAACTTGCGTGTAAATAAGGACGATGTTATTATTATTGTTTTTAGAATAATTACATCATTATATCTTGTTGTATCTTTCTTTACAGGATTCACACTGATTCTAAATAGTACATATTATAAATATGAAATTACTTTAATAGCAGAGAATTATAATTAAACAATATTGCATTTGGTTATACTGAATATCTGTGATCACAGCCATGCCTATATTCAGAAGAACTGCACTCTTGCGAGTGAGATATTGCTTTTATATAACATTTCTGTAAAGAAGAAAGTAATATCGAGCAAGTTACGTTTCAGGCACAAAATGGCAAAATGTTCTGTTTATTTTTGCTCCACTAGGCCCAAAGAAGCAAACCTCACTTTATAGCACATTGACTAGCTTGCTAGCTAGCTTACATTGATTTGTACATTCCCATTAAAGGTGCTTCCAGTAAAAAAAAAAAAAAAAAAAAAAAATGCCACTAACACTACTATAGTAACCGTTTCAAACTAGAGAGTGAAATTTAACGTGGCTAACACAGAAAAGCGGAGTGACACACACACAGTGAAACATCCAAGTGCCCTTATAGGAAATATAGTCACTCTTGGAACACTGACAGACCAATCAAATTAGTGGACTGGAACTAACTGTTGTATAAATAGTTCATTATTTTAATGAATTTATTTATACATAGGTTCTACTCGAACAGTCTGTAAGCACTTTCATAACTATGCAAGAGATGCAGTGATTCTATGGCTTTGGTCACAACTTCCATAAATCAATAAATTTGAAGATCAGCTGAGTAAAATTCTGTAAATAAATATATCCAAATCACTGTTAATTCTAATATTCTGAGCATGTCTGCATGGCTGCTATACATCACTCAACATGACATGTCTTCCCTTGTAGTTCTACAACGCTGACTTCCTTCACTTCATCTCCAACTGCTGTCAGTTTTTGTCCCTCACTCGGTCTATTAATCACTCTCACATATGCTATTTCATGATGCCATGTTTACTGATATACAAAGTTAGCAAAACCGTAATTCTTGATGACTAGATGGCCACCTGCTCTGTTTGAAACATCTGTTTTCCTACTGCTGGTTTTCTTCCATGATGTTAAGCGTTAAAAACATAAACTATGACAAGATTTCCAAAAGTCAGAGATTGTGTTTAAAATAAACCACTGCTTGAATGAAGTTAACTGAGATAAACCTTCAGGACATATATTACCTGATAACAGTATACTGTTTTGCTTGAAATTCTGCTCATAAACCCACATCACACTTTTTTTTTTTCCCACAGAAAAACACTACTGACCTTTTGGATTATGTTTTCCTAAACTTGACTGCTTGTGAACAAGGAATTGCAGATTTAAGCAGGCAACACAGACATAATCATGCTTCCCTTTTGCAGGACTGTCCAACTGTGTGAAAAGAAAATCAATCTCTTTCCAAATGTCAGCCATTAATGTTTCACAGTCTATGTGGGAGGATATGAGCTTCAAAAACAAAGCAAAACAACAAATACAACAATAAACACACAAAAAAATAGCATAGCTCAATAAGTCTAACGGTACTTTAAAATGAACATGCTTGAAAAAGGTGAGTATAAGAAAAAAAAAGATAATACATATATCTTAATTTAATTAATTTCAGTATAGCAGCTGAAGATATGTAGCTCACCTGTAACTTAGTGTTGCCTTATTAGCTACATTAGCAAAAGCTTTAGGTGTGAACTTCTCTACTTCTTTTACAAAGAAAATCCATGAAGTTAAAAAAAAAAAAAATTCTCCAAAACAAAACAAAATATTGTAGAAACATATTCTGTAAATCAGCAAACCATGGTGTAGCAATTGAAAACAGCACACTAATGTGTAATCATGTTATGAGCTTAAATATACAATGAGAGATGTCTATTTCTTTTCTTTTCTGTTTTTCTTTTAACAAAACAAGTGATTTCTCTCAGAGGGATAAATAGCGTGCTGCAGGATAGTTTGCAAGAGGTTTATAAAACACAATTTTGCAAGAGGTTTATAAAATACAATATCCACAACCCAATGCGATAAACAAAAATAGTCAAAGGTCATACATGAAAAGGCACTTAACTTCCAAATCTGAAGGTTGATCAATAAACAAGGTCGGTAGAGCAGGCAAGGGTCAGAGCACAGATCAAATACAGGATTATCAAAACCAAAAGATTAAACAAAGACCCAGGAAAAACAAGATGGGAAGCAAGGGTCATACACAAATATTGTCTAATCATTTGGGGAACCCTCTGGTGGTGTGGTGCTGAATTGCCCGGGTAGATATGACAGAACCCAAGAATGTCAAGAATGTCTCTGGCAGGAACCCAAGTCCATTCTTCTGGGCGGTAGGCCTCTCAGTTCACCAGAGAGAACATGGTGTTGCCCTGTTGCTTGAAGTCGAGAAGAGTGTAGACACTGTATTCAGGTGCTCCCTTGATCTCTATTGGAGATGGTGGCTCAGCTCTGGTTTACTGGTTCTGGGCAGATAATACAACAGGTTTTTATAAGTGGAATAGGTTTATGGGGGCTTTTCCGTTTGTGGATGGTAATTCTAGTGTGTATACTACTGGGTTGACTTTTTTATATTTTTGAAAGGACTAAATAAAACAGGGATTTAACTTTTGTGATGGTAGCTTCAATATGAGATCTTGTGTGGAGAGCTAGATCATCTGCCCAGGTTGCAGTTGTGGGTGTGGATGGTGACGTTTGCCTGCTTGAAGTCTGAGGGTGGCACACTGAAGTTGGAAATGTGCTGTGTCCCATGTGTGTTTTCTTCTCCTCATCCACTCATTGACTATTAGGATATAACTCTTCTCAAGACCAGGGGAAGAGAGGAGGTTAGTAGCCTGGCATGCACTGTAAGGATTTGAGCCCTGTGGAAGAGTGGGTTAGGGAATTTTCCATGTTAACCATGGAAGGTTAACAACTACAATTCTTCTGGTAGCTTAAACAGTGATTTCTCAGGAACCTCTGGATTTCCTAGTTTAGCCATTCGACCTGGCCGTTGGCCTGTGGCAACCTGAGGATATACTGACATTGATGTTAAGTTGGGCACAAAATATGTGCCAGACTCGTGAGGTAAACTGGACTCCTCATTCAGAGACTATATTTTTTGGGAGGCTGTAATGTCTAAACATTTCTTTAAAGATGACCACCAAGATGGCTCTGCTTGTGGAGAGCTTAGGGAGAGATATTAAGAAAATTAAAGAAGCTATCAATGATGGTTAATGCTGTGGTGTTACCCTGGGAGTTTTGCAGGTCTGTGAGAAAGTTCATGGCAATATGATACCAGGGACAGCAAGGAATGGTTTGAGGTTCCAGCGGCCTGACGAAAGTTGTCCTGAGGTACGGGATTGGGCATTGTGTATTTAAACATCTATTGGGCATCATTTTTTAAAGATGTTTTTAATCAGCCTGGTGATTAGTGGAACATTAGGAAATTAAAAACAAATTGTATTATGGGAGAAGCAGATTGAACAGGCACTGTGCTTACAAAATTACAGGACATGCTGACACAGTAGATTTTTCCCTTTTTTGCTTTCTTTTGTTTTTTTATGCTACATGTTGGCTCATTATAACACTACGCTGGAATTTGTGCATGTGTATGTATTATGAATATTATTTAACCACTTAAAACTAATTGTAATTTGCATTATTATATTAACATATTTTTTGTTAAACTTTGAGTGGCCAAAGCATGTTATAGGACAAACACAATTTTGTCCAAAATTCAATATTTTTTTGTCTGTTTGCCAGAATTCAGACAGGTTTTATTAGTCCACTACACAAATGCACTATACTGTAATTTCAGAGTGGCGTAGTGTAAAGTTTTCATACTGCAACACTTATTACAGATTAGTACTGTATTCTGGCACACCATGCATGACAGTTTTTCAACCTCTAGGCTGTCCACTTTCCGTATACCATCTTCCTTATTTATGACCAGTCAGATGCACCTTTTTTATTCCCACATTTTTATTTAAGCTCTTTGTTTCTACTCCAAGACATACATGTATCTTATTACAAATTTCTCATTTCCTCTTTTCCTATTCATGCTCTAATTACCTCTGGTTTTGTCCCATTCCCATATGTATTTCCCTCTGTTAACTGTGCCCTGTCTGTTGTAATAAAACTCTGTAAGTGGATATCAATTGCTATCCTTATTGCTCTTTCTAATACCATGTGCCTTTTTTCCAGAGAGTACTCTATAATATAAACACTACACTTCATCTTCAATAAATACAAATAGTCTCTTATTCTTTAATAGCACATCAAATATTCCACTGTACACTCTGAAGCAATAGTGCTTGGCAAAAACCAAGGTTCCCCAAGGCTGTAACTATGATTGAGAGAGGGTACTTTCCTTTTTTTCATGAAACATTATTTATATTTTTAATGATTCCTTCACTTTGTCCCCACTACTCTCAAGGCTGCTGTGAAAAATTCATATTTTAAATGCTCTCTCAATAAAGATAGGTGCCATAGCTCATCTGCTGACATGTTTAGTGGGGGTGGAGAGGAGAGGGGTCTGCCAACAGAGTGGTGTGAAGTGCCAGTCCAGTATACTACCTCAACACGGTCAGAGGACTTTTATTAAATACCTTTAAATATTAATGCAGTCCTCCAGCCATGTTTGCTCACTGTTCCACAATCTTCTACGCTCCAACCATTTTTTCCTTACCCTGTCTCTAAGGCATTGAAGTACTTAAACCTAGTCTCAGAAATATGAAATTTTCTTCTCCTAAGCATCAGGTAATTTGCTATGAGGCAATGCTGTGAATCTTATATAACACTAATGAAGTCTAGAAATCATAAGATTAATAGCAAAAACCAATAATTAATGCTGTTTCATGACAATATAAAATTATGCCAACCAACACTTCTGCTTCCATCCCCTACACTCACCCCAACACACATCAGTTTAATAAGGATTATAATGTTAATTAGTTTAGGAAGGTGACACAGAGAGGACTTGATGGAGCATGGTTTAATTAAGGAGATATTTGAGATAGAGAGGAGGCCAAACAAAAGGGTTAGCCACCAGAGTTCAGCACAGTAATGTGATCCAAACTGCCTATCTGTCCTGCACTTTTCCCTTCTCCTCTCTTTCTCTTTCACTTTCACTCTCTTCATACAGACAGATAAAGAGAAACAGCCCAAGAGAAATATCTATGGGTTATTCTATGCATGTAGTACACATATCTGACTCCACCATATTCTTGTCTGGCTCTCTTGGTGACATGGGTCAGCCCTTGTGGTTGAACTTCATTAGCAGACAAAATGAGGGCTCTGCCTTGATCTCTCTTAATTGCAATGTGGAGATAAATAATATCTTGGGAGTAAATCCATGCTGGATGGCTCCCCCTTAGGCATGTTATGAGATTCTAAAACATTCTTTTTGTGCTGTATCCAACAGAGCTCCTTTCTTTCATTTAAAATGAACAGTTGTAAAACAGTGTAAACCCTAGTGAGTAGAAGGTACACCGAAGCAAGAAAAAAAGAATGCTGGATGGCTGTAAACATGTTAAATACAGAAACATGCCTCTAATGTTTCACAAGCTAATCCCAGCATACAGACCGCTAGTCAGACGCTCCAAACCGGTTCTGAAGCAGGTGAAAACCTTGCCAGCAGGAGCCATCTCTGCTCTTCAGGACTGTTTTGAATACACTGACTGGCACATGTTCAGGGAAGTGGCAACTG
>CM075019.1:16599966-16626727 GCA_037576675.1 Pangasius sanitwongsei | reverse complement strand
ACGATGTTCTAATAATTTGCACCTGATGTGATACACCTGTAGGTAATTTTAGCCATTTTAAGTACAAATAAATGTGGAGGTGTACTAACTTTTCCCTCACAAGAAATTGGATTTTTTTAAAATTACATTTTACAGATCATTTTAAAAAGTCTTTTCTTTGGTTTTATTTGTTTAGTTATATTACTTGAATCTCCCAATATTAAAATGTTTTAAAAAATTTCACATGACTGTATATATATATATATATATATATATATATATATAATTTTACAATGAAAATTGAAAAAAACTAATGTGATGATGTATGAATGAGAAGATGGCAAGGAAATAAACATCTAATAGGGGTCTAGTACACCATATGGCCAGAAGTATGTGGACAAATCACTATCACACCCATCTGTTTGTTGAACATCCCATTCCATTAATATGGAGTTGGTCAGGATTCTGTGCACTTGAGTTCTTCCACTCCAACCTTCGCAATTGGTGTCCTTATGGAGCTCCCTTTTGGCACAGGGGGATTGTCATGCTGGAACTTTTTTGTGTTCCAGTGAAGAGAAATCTTAGTGCTACAGCATACATTCAATTAAAATACTTTCAACTGTGTGCTTCCAAATTTGTGACGACAGTTTCGTCAGGTGTGCACAAACTTTTGGCCATAAAGTGTATATTGCCAATATATTGCTGCATAATAGTCCTACTCATGTTAATCACTGCAAATCTGGTTTAATTCAACAATATGGCTTCCACCCTCATTATCTGGCAGCTTAGAAAATAGCACTTGATCCAGCACATCCTACTATTATGCATTTTATTTTTTAACATTGTGCATACAATTTAAGGAAGCCACAAGATACTAAAACAATGTCATGAAATCAGTTTATCATGTTTTTAATTCACTATTTGAGTTGTCGAATTAATAAATGTTGTTTGACTCATGGATTAGTTTGAGATCACACTAGTTGAGAGAACATGTGGTGCTGGTCACTACAAGAAGACATTACAAACGTCAGAGCATACATGTGAATATCATTTGAATGTTAGTTGATCTTAATTTGATTTTAATTTTATTGGTCCAGTCAGGATTTATATTTATTTTGTACAAGTTCATAAAGAATTTTGTTTACAAATAACTAGAAGCAAACATAGACTACAGGTAGCTTTTATGCTTTCATCCCTCCACCTGCAGATGTGTTGTACATACAGCAGTGCACATAGTGTCACTTGGTACTATGTGTAGTATGCAGCAGATGCATACACAGAGGTGTTTATTAAAGAAAAGCCCACCTGGTAGTTTGAAAACTGACAGCTTGGAGGATGGAGCAGAGTGTACACTCAATTTGACAGATAAGCAAAATATCTGTCCACCCCAAAACAAATGGAAAAAAGTGGAAAACTTTGTTTTCAACCTGGCCCCAACAAATGGAGGCTGAATGTACAGTGAGGTGTTTAATAAAAACTAAGTTTAATGAAAAGTAAGGCTTAATTACTGACAAAAATAAGTCACTTTGGATGCTTGTGTCAAGTGCTATTGTCATCATCATTGTACGTGCATTTTGAAGAAAAAAATTTGAATGAGATATAACAGTAATTGTGACAGTACTGCAAGAAGTCATCCTCTGAAGCAAGACATGTTTGTTACTGGACAATAACCGTTTTCCAAGCTGTAGAGATTAGACCATGAACAGGGGTGCAATTTCAAAGGACAGAACAACAGGTCATATTTTAAAGCTTTATTAAGTTGTCTGGTGAATTGCACACATACACACACATACACACAGAGGTCAAGATCCTGTTGTGTATCAGATGAGCAAGAGTCCATTTTAAGAAGGAGTGCTAGCTTAGCCCAGAAAGCCGCACTGACAGTGCTCATTATGAAGAAATAATGGTTGGGCTTACACATGCTGGCCGTTATTAATATGCCTTTGCTTGGGGAGGTCGCAGGTTAACTACTATTCCATCTCACCTTGGACGACCTCCAGGAAAACGTGCCTAATAACCCTGTCAGCTCCTGTGCTGACAATAGCGATTTAGTGAACTTGGGTCTACAGAGGAGACTAGTACGGCTTTAAAACACACAAGACCTTGGGAGAGTCCTCCTCCAGCGACAAACAGGATGACCCTCAGCCCAAAGGCATGTTGTGCTTGGTAAAGCACTCTGAGGAGGTGGCAGTGGGCACATTGGAGACACGGGGCAGCTTTACTGGGATCACATACAGCAGCTGAGATCAATACGGTGATGTAAGCTGGTGAAGGATGGAAAAATAAAGCAGGCGCCCCGCAGCAAAGGAGCAGATAATTGCGCTGGCCATGTGGCTCTGGAGAGCTGCTATCTATTCAAACACATTAGCATGCAGCAGACAAAGGGGCCCAGCGATAATTGGTTGGAAGAGATGAAGATGTATCATACTAGGGCTGCGCTGGGACAAGGGACACTGTTGACATCAAATTACTTTGGGTTACAGTAGAGAAGATACTAGGGAAAAGTCTTGGTGTCAAAGGGAATGGAAAGTCAGAATGGAATGATATTGTAGCTGGAAATAACCATAATATAACCGATTATGGTACCAATAATACAATGGAAACTTATATAATACCATAGAACACTTCATAAAAACATCACAATTATGTCTCAAAGAAATGGAATAGTATGCTTTATACATTAAATTCAAGCAGAAAGGAGCTATAAAACCGGAAAATTAGAAATGACAAGGCAAAAACATGATAACCGACTAACTGTAACTTGTAGTTCCTGGTACTCATACTGCCTCAAATTAATTATTCCAACTACACGTCAAACCAATTATGTGAACTTCAAGCTTAACCAGACATAAAAAGAAAAAAGAAACTGTGAACTAATTAAAGGATTCCTAGAAAATGATTCTAAGAAAAGATCTTGAGAATGAGCCAAGACATATGTAATATATCAGGAGTCCTTTATATTCCAAAACTAAGGAGTATAAATCCCCCACCCTGGCTGCAACAGACGCCTCTGATGAAGGTCATTCATAATGATTAAAATCGAAATGATTTGTAAATGACTCGTGGGACCGGGAGTCCAGTGGCACCTTCAGACAAGGAAATTGCATTAGGAGTGAAGGGCACTGTCGTGGGACTCACACCTCCAGCCGCGTTTCCACAGCCTCTAGCAACATGCCTCCAAAAGACCTGAGTGCAGCATGAGCGAAAGCATCCGCTGATAAATGGTACAGACGAAGCTTTTTTTTATTGCTGATATGGAATTTCAGGCCATTTCGATATATTTCGCCCCAGAGGTTAGAAAAACATGGATTGATAATTAACACCTAGAGCGATGTTTAGAGGTGCAATTTCCCACGAGAGCTCAAGGGTTAAAATGAAATTTTGTACCATAACAAACAACCGCACTGGTGTGAAATATATAAGTGTATGACATTAACATATATAGTAGATGTGTTGGGGATGAGAGTGTGTGTCTGTGTATGGCGAGAGGGGGTCAGAGTTCGATTAAGGTAAGACTGCTGAGGAAATGGAAGTGTCCAAATCCTCAGACTTCCATTTCAGTTCTTCCTGGTGCTGTGGGGATTCTGTTGTATTTTATATTTTAAGGCAAGGCACTACACTAGACACTTTAGAAAAGACAATTTTGGGCGTGTCAATCATTTCTCAGATTTTTTTAAATAAATTGCATCTATGGCATGTCTTCTGTAACAATAAAATTATCGAAACTCAACAGAAAAATGTTTATTTCACTGTTTCTGTCCACACAAACACTGCATTATCAGAAACATAGTAACTCTGAAGAAGTCTTACGCTCTGCACACTTCACAATCAAGTCCTGAAAAGCTTGTTTCATGATGTACATTTCAATTTGCGAGTCATAATGGCAGATGCGTACATTTCATTTATAAACCTTATTAGAAACTAAGCACATGAAATCACATTTTAAATCACATTTGGTTTTTTTTCCCCATCATCTTCCTTCCTATCCCCCATCAAACGATATTACAGAGGAATTGCTCAAAATGTTAATTATTGTTGGATTTAAGTTAATACTGAAAAATGGCATAAAATATAAACGTACAATATACAATATATAAATGCTGCAAGAAAGTATCATTATAAAGGACGTTACTATTGGGGAAGGTGAAGGAGCCACCTTCTCAGGGACAACACTATTAAACAACACTAAACAATGGAAAAAGCTACAGAGCCATAGCAAAGACTGCAAACATCCCTGTCAGTACAACTGGTTTAATAATACGCAGGTGGAAAGTTCATGCAACCACAACTAATAGTCCCCAGACAGGTGGATGACGCAAGATTTCACAACGTGTAAGTGAGAGAAGCCAGCAGTCATTAAAAAAGAGTTGCAAAAGCAGCAGGAACAACAGTTACAGAGAGAACGTGAAAAATAACGAAACTCAAAATTAAAAAAAAAAAAATTATTGAAGGTAAATTGTAATGCTACAGCATACAAAGACATTCCAGACAATTGTATTCTTTGTGGCAACAGTTTGGGGAAGGACACATACAGCTGTGAGAGTGATGTGTCCACATACTTTTGGCCATGTAGTGTATCTTTGTAAATGCTTATGAATGCATACTTTTTTGTTCATATTTATTCATTATTATTGTAAGTTTGAAGAGGATAATATGTACTGGGAGTATATTAAATAACAAAAACAATAGTATCCAAATACTTATTTCCCTTCACTGTAAATGGAAATGAAAAAAGCTTCAATGCAAAAATGATTTCTAGAAAAATCATAAATCAACTGGCAAAGACTGACTGGAATATCTGTTATTATTATTTTTTTAATTCCCTATTCACCTACAGTGTCTTGTCTTAAATATATGCATATTAAATATAAAAGTGTTAATTTTATTTGAGACAATAATAGCTCAACCACTGCATCCCTCAAAGTAAAAACACTAGTAATATTTGAATTTGATCCATTTCCTATAGAGGTAATGCACTGTGAGACTGAATTCGATGAAATTATCCTTGGTGTTAAATTATATTTGCTATAATGAGAATCATTAACTTTCGTACAAAGTTGTTCTAATATTCTTCCCAACATTAGAAACAACAAAATATTGACACCAGTCAAGCACTCACAAACCTCACAAATATTACAAGAAGCCAAAACCTTAAGCCTATGACAGTGAACAACCTGACAAAAGCTACGACCAGATACAGGAGAGTCGTTCCACTGACATGTCTTTTTATAGAGGTTACTACGGCACATAGCTCTCCAACAACTCGATCAAAGCGCCGTACTCACCGTGTGAGAAAATCACACTTAGCTTCTTCTTACCACAGTGTTTGTTAAACTGACTACACACCCAACATGATCTTTGCAGGAAGAGCCTAGACAAGATTAAAAGTAAATAAAACCATTTGCATATAGTTTTGATGAAATATTGTTTTAAGTTCAAAGTATGTAATTGTCAGAAAAGAACAACTTTTGGCCAAAACCACATTTTTTACATCTTTTTGTCTATTTGCCAGAATTCAGCCACAGTTTTTCCCAGACTAACACTTAATTCTGGGATAAAGTATGAGCTGAGGTCGTGTAGATGTGGCACTTGGTCATGAAGTAATTGTCTGTCATTGTGCAGCCTCTGCAGTCTGTAAGCTGCCTCCTCTGAGATCACTGTGACTAAGCATAAAATGTTCCATGGAAATTTTTACATTCTGCTGTTTTTACTGGCTTTAACTGACTTATATAATAATTAATAATTGAAAAAGTGCATCCACAAATTTAATGTTGTGAGAATCAGTACTGTCACTGTGAATACAGTGTATGTCGAGTCGTAATTATTTTAAATATAACACCATGTTTTTCTTATCCAGTGATACAGTGCATTCACTAACCAAGTGCCTGTAGCCAGGATGGTTTCTCCTATTACACACACCTATCAATCATCTAAAACAGCTTTCTTTGTTTCAATTGTTTCAGTTTAATTACAACACATCTATTAATAGCAAAGCAACTTACACACTCGAACAAATACAGGCTTCAATCACATCTCAGTACAAAGTTTGCATCCCCCACAGTTTCTGCCTGAAATTAGAAAATGCATCTCTACTTTACAATTTATCTACATTAAATTTGGGACAATCCTGCAAAATCAAGAGAAAAACAACCCAGAGACAGAACTCAAAGGACCAACTCTGTCAGACAGAAGAAGGCAGTCTGGCAGAGTGACAATAGATACATCAAGAGGAATGAGAGACTGAAAGGATTCAGAAGCTGCTCAGAGGATACGGTTAAATCAAAGATTTCTCACTGTGGAGATTCCGCAGAAACTTTGCAGTAAAGATCAGCAACATGTCGCTTTATGGAAGGTATGTTTTATTAGTAATACTGAGTTGGCCATTGAAGAGACAGAGAACAGAGGCTGTTAGCCTCACGTCTGGTCTATCTCAACTGGTCCGAGGGCAAGAAGTTATATTGGATACGAAACAAAGCATGTGTGAAGTAGACAAGCTTGGAGATTCATTGTAGCAATCAACATCTGTGAGCTTCCACTCAGTCAGACACCATCCTGGCTATTAATCATCTCGCTTTAAAGGATAAAATCAGAATCTAACAATATAAAAGAGGTTCCAAAACTTTAAACTGGCATCACTTGATTTTTTTTTCACAATTAATATATTTAACTTACACTATTTCACTATTACACTATTCTTCCTTGTCGAAATGAATGAACAGCACACTAAATATCCTGTTGCTCTAAATTATATTTCTTTGTCTTCTTCATTTTGCCCTAAGGGTATGCAAACTTTTGCACTCGACTGTATCTCATCTAGAAATATTCAGGTCAGCCACCCCAATATTCAGCCCACACCTGCGTACTTCAGCCAAATTGTGGAAATGAGAACAGGCACAAAAAGCAGCAGATTGCTGTGTAAGAGTGCAGCTTCACATCAATGACACCGTGAGGCTTCAGTTAATCAATTGGTTTCGTATTAAATGACATCAAACAACGGTGAGTTGGATCAGGTGTGGCTCCAGCCTGGATGGAATGAAAACCCACAGCCAAACTGGTGCTTTGTGGATAGAAATGCATACTCCTGACCTAAGACTTACTAATAAAGCGGGGCAAAAGTTTTGTAGGACCAAAAAGTGGAATGTTCCTGACTAGCCAAATCAATCACCTGACCTGATCCCTACTGAGCTCCGTTTCACTAACTCCAGAAAAGACTGAAGGTAGAAATCCTCCAAAAAAGCCAGGAACGTAAATCAGCTGTATTACAGACCAGGAAAAAACATAACCATGAAGACTGGGGATCCCAGAGGATTATGGGTCACAGACTCAGACTTTCTCAACTAGCATGGATTTCCACCCAACTAAAAAGAAATGCATGATGATGTTTAAAAAAAATTCAACAAAATATGGTTGTCTGTAATCATAAAAGAGAAATAAGAGAAAGATGATAAAGAAATAAGAGACTAAGAGAAAAAGAAAAGAGAAATAAGACTGTCCAGACACAATAGACACATTTGTGAGGTGGTCTGGGAAACCCCTTCAGATGTTGTTCTGGCAGAATTCTGGGGGAAAAAAAAAGATTTTCATTTTGACCAAAATTAATTTTTCTGCCTATAAGGTACTGTACCACCTCAATTTGATGATGAGGCTCATGTTTAAATGCCTCGTGTGATTTTTACCTCAGGTGAGAAGACAGACTGTTGTGGATGATGCTGATTGTAAACTTGTAATTCTTTAAAATTCTCCAGTAATGTTTATTCATAAGTAGTTTAGGTTATGAATGTAGAGGTAGACTATATATAGTGCAAAATGTCAACATTTCCTCTGGAGCAATTTTGAAAATCGAAGTCTAAACTAGTCTGAACTATGTCTAAAAAATGTCCAAACTAATGCAAGTGTAGCATTTTATTGTCGCAGAATATAAAAGAAAGACTTAGGCCAATCAGATTTTCTTTTGAATTTATTAGAAAAAAATAGAAAATTTAATATATTACACTACAAAAGACATTTACACAAACAAAACACACAATAAGAGGGAGTAGACAAATAATCACAACAGCAACACAACATTTTTTTTTCTGTGCATGTAACAATTCTGATCCTAAAATATTTGTGGCTTATGACAGGCTAAAACATATTAATGCTGAGAAAATGCGCTTGCGGAAACCACACCTCAGTATCATGCACGTTTTATCATTTCTGTTCCTTCTGAATGTCTGTTTCTCTCCTAGATGCCACGGTTAATAAGGACAGTCTCATGGTGGTCTGTGAAACCTTCATTTTTGTTTGAGTCACATGATCTGTTTTGTTAATGGTATGAAGTAAAACTAAATCTTGCCTATTATGTTATAAAACTAAATCTGTAAAGTTTATGCATATTTTGTAATCTGACATGATCTTTCAGGTTGGTAGATGCCGATAGTATGCATGTATCTTAATCCCCTGCGGTGTGCTGCTATGTTATCCTTAAGGAGAAAAATAATTCTTGTTCTTCTTTCAGAAAAACTGTTAAAATTGCATCTTTCATGATTTTACTGTGCTTTAATTTAGTTCTAACTAGAACTATACAACCTTTAGATCTAGGAACAAACCCAGTCCAAATATACGGAAATTAAAGGTCACTTTAAAAATAGAGGATCGCTCAATTTGTTCTTGGCCCTTTTGTAATCAAACTAGTTGTAATTTGAGTAAATTACAGTTGTAAAAGTAGTTGTAACTTAAATAAAAACACTGAGCAGAACGTGCTGCTGTTTAAAGAGTGGATGTTCAATACAAATGAAGCATCAGTAGAGAGGTTATCTAAGGTGCTCACAACAGAAAAGAAAAAAAAAGCATAGCAAACTTCACATAATAGTTTGTAGCACATTAGTGTATTTGTATAAATCTTCTATAGTGTGTGCTGATATTCAGTTTGTTCTCCTTCACATCCCTCTTAACAATCTTTTCAAAAACTCCAACAGTTAAGCTCCATGTATAATATTAAATAACACATTACTCGTAATAGCATATGAAAAATTATCTTACAAGTGATTCTGATGTCTTTCAGTTGTGCGGCACTGCATAGCGCACTAAAATGGTTTGTTCTGTCATGTTAGTTTTGGAAAAATGTTATATAAACATAAACCGAAAAACTCTTTTGTTTAAACTGATGGGATTCAACCCAGCACATTCAGTTAGCCTAGAAAATGGTTTATACTAACTGCTAAATAAATGGAAGCACTTAGAAACTAGGTGGAAGATTAAATAAATAATGGCAGTGTGCTTGCAGAGTCTCGGCACTGTTTATAATACAAGCTAAACTTCTCACTAAGCTGTTTGAACCCGCTCTTTCCTCAACTGACCAGTGTGCTCAACGCACAAAGCACTTGTAACAGTAAACATAACCTCATTAATCTATGATGCTCATGTGATGCTTTGGTTTGACTACAGTTTCCTCTAGGAAGATCTTATAATGACCATAAAGTGGAAGAATCATGAGCGGCCATAGCAGAACTGTTTAGCTGTACTGACATTCAGGGAGAATACTGATTTCAATAACTTGTGTTCATAAAGATACTGAGAGCTACTGTTTTTTTTTCTGTATATTTGTATTTGTAATGAACTGCAGACATACAGTAGTAAAACGAAATTCTAGGAAAGTTTGGGTAGAATTAAATAAATAGAAATCAATAGCACAAAGCCACTTGTAGAATTCACACATCAAGTGTAAAATGACCCGCTGTTACTGAAAAGCACTATAAACATTTCTCATTTCTATGTCAACATCTTATTACTAATGTTTTCCAGCTAAAAGTACATGAACCCCACATGGGCTTGGATGAATTGCTTTAGCTAACTGTACACTATTTACACATACGTCTTTACCATAACTGGAGCCAAATGTTTTTGAAGCCTGATACTTTTTTATGTATTTCCCCCTGGATTAAGACACATACTGTGCAAATGGAAACTGTACATACCCAACTATTTCTTCTTCCATGTCCAAAAAGAAATTAAATCAGCATCAAGCTTGAAATCTAATATTGCTTTGTAATACACAGCCACTTCTTCTTTCACTGATTGATATTGTTTAAGTCTTACTGCATGACCTTTCCTCCGAGTGAACATGTGGAATAACATCTGTTGATGTAGGTAGACTGGAGATTTTGTGGATTTCTGGAGGTAATAATATTGTTGCATGAGGTTTTGAAAAAGTGCTATACATTCAGCCCAGAGACTCCCACCAGCAGCTCAGTGGTCCCACCTGGAAATGTGCCACACTTTTCCAAATGTTTCATTGCCAAACACATCTGACTTGGTCCTGTCAAAGCTGTCAGGAGGCTGACGAGCTGTGCATAAACACACCCCCACAAACAACTCTCTGTCCAACCATCGAGCCAATCCTGTTGTTCCTCAGGAATATTGAGTCATTTCCCTTTAAGAGTTTAATAGTCCCATATTCAATAAATAAGTGTCCCTGGTGAAAAAGTGCTAGGCTACTACTGTAGGTCGGGCAGCTCTAAGAGCTGCCTCAGACAGGAATAGTGGCATTCGTCATCTGGACTCGCATCTCCTGGATGCTGTTGAGGATCTTTTTCTGGTGCCCAGCCAGTGTGACTCCAACCCTCCTCACATCTCTGTAAAACAATCAGTAGTATAATTAAACACCTCCACACTGGTATAAAACATCAGCTGCTATTAAGCAAGGAACAGGGTGTGCTGTTATAGGTGTGATGTGGCCTGAAACAAAGCTGAGTTATTCTTACTCCTCTGAAGGTGATTATTTTCCTATAACAGAAGTGTTTTATTTATCTTGTACCATAGCAATTTGCCAGTGCTAATTTTTTTAGCATTTATTTAAGAATGACATGTCATACATTTTATCTACTGATAGTTACAGTTAATGTTACAGAACGTCCGGAAAACAAGTCAGTTCTTGTTTTCCCTTACATTAAAACAGCTATAAACAGTTGTTCCCTCACCTGCCTCTCTTTTTTCTCTCTTTTGAAATTAATAAGACAAAAAAAATTGCAGCTTGTCACGTTACAGACAAACCGCAAATCCCTCCATCCTTACAGTTTAGTTAAGTTACAGTTTTACTTCTGACTGTTACAAAGCGCGGACACTGAAGCCTCCTTTCAAAAATGCTAAATAAAAATATCCTCACAGAAAACGTCACCATATCAGTGATGACACAATATAATGTTTTTTAATCCGTTTATGTGGAGCATCTGCCACAGAAGTCTTTGTAATTTGTTACTATAGAAAAGATAATGTATTAAAACAAGCTATTATTATAAATCTTGCAGCAGGCACCACTGTCAGAACTTCTGTTGTAGAAACTCAACACCTTCCCACCAATCAGAATTAAGAATTCAACAGCTAAGGTATAAATGATTTTTTTAAATAATATATGAAACAATTATTAATATCAATACAAATTCAAGATATTTAACTATATTTTATATTTGAACTATATTTTAGCATTTGTATTTAAATGACCTTATTTTAAATACACTAACATTTGAAAATCCAACCCAGGAATAGATATATGTGAATCAAGAAATGTTTATTATTAAATGGTTAGTGACTTGAGAGAATAATCTTTATCATTGTAATTATGCACTTGTTGCACGCCATATATTTCTGTTTTACAGTTAATGCTAAAACTGACTGAGCCTTTTATCTCTAGGCTTAATGGTTTTACCATCCATTAACAAGTGCGTCTGCCTTTAGTAAAGCACTCTCCTAGATTACCATTAGAATCTGGTCCTTATTTAATTGCTGTTTTGTATCATTTGTTTGTTTGGTCTATGGGAATAATAATGATTAACGTGTAGTAAAACTAAACCTGTCAGTGTAGAAGTTCAGCCTATATTCACAATTTTTTTTTTACAATCTTCTTGATGGATTTGAGCAAATAAATGACAGTGAAGAAAAGTCACTTGTCATGTTTTACAAAAAATCTGCCTCTAACCACAGATGCGAAATTGTGCAATTATGAGTCAAATTAAATCAAAATCCTGCCACAATTAAATGGTTTTAATGCACATCAGATGATACCCACAACCCCACTGGCAGGAAATGACAACAGGGGGGACTTACTCTAAGGTCATCTGAGTGACTACGTCCAGTGAAGTGTATCCACTTTCCATGAAAAGCTCGGTGTATCGACCCATTTTTATGGCATCTAACCATTCCCCAATAGAGCTGAACGCACAAAGCTCTGCACTGCCATGCTCCACTAATAAATTGGACACCCTGTGGGAAAGACAAATGGACTGTTGTACAAATGGATGCATAAATCTAACATTAGTATGCTATATGAAGACTGTACAGAAAAGATGAACACAAGCCTAAGTGAATGTTTCTTGTGCATGCATGGAGTGCCTGAATTATGCAAATAATAAAAATAGTTGTAAAGTTAGTACAGAGGTTTAATTTAATTATTCTTTCAGAAAATTATTTTTTTTTAACTGCGATGTAATATAAATACGACACATTAACAATGCTCAGTTTACTACTGGACTTTGGTGATATAGACTATTATATATTTTTATATTATTACCTTTTTTTTTATGAAAATAAGTCCATCTATTACCATAACTGCAAAGGAGCTCAACTGAAAGATTGATTTTGTGGGTTCTAAATATAATCTTATTAAATGTAACATAATTCCATAAGACAATTACAGAAAATAGATTCCAGCATGTTAAAAAAAAAAAGTACAGAGCGATTCGCAATGCAGAAAATATATTTGATACCATGTAATCACCATAATTGGAAGTCATTTGTACGCTGTCACTTCCACTTAACTCGGCATTAAATCATGAAGTACCAGCGCTTATTTGTTTCAAGTGTCATTAAATCTTGATTTTCTGTGTCAGCCATGTAACAAAAGCTGTTAATGCTGCATTATTAGCATTTTGCAGACATGACACTGTTTTTGTGTTCGCAGTCCCAATGACAAAATACCATAATTAGCATTTACTTTAAAGAGAGATGGACCTGTACTTATACAATAAACAAAACAGGGATGAAAGGCACACAGAGACAGAGAAAAGGAGATGAGAAGCAACCTGAGAGAATGGAACATATTTTTGAATAAGAGAGCACACAATATGCCAGAAACTACAGAAGTGAATAAACGCAGTGTAAGCAAGGTGTTGCTTTGGTACCTGTTGGAGGGATTGACAAGGCTTTTCAGGCTGCTTGGGTTGCGTATGAGCTTGTCCAGGAGGCTCACTATCTCATCAAACTTGGGCCGGCTGTTCCTGTCCTTCTGCCAGCAGTCCATCATGAGGTGGTAGAGAGCTGTGGGGCAGTCCATAGGGCCTGGCAGTCTGTAGCTCTCCTCTACGGCCTTTATCACCTGATATATACGGAAAATACTTTACACACCGTGCACCATACTAACACCATACTAATGTGTTTTTTTCATCTATTCATAATATTTATATTCAATCCTGCTTATGTCAAACTGTTAGAGTAAACCAGCTAGCTGTTTTTGGACCTTTACATGTATTCATATGAATTGAATGAATAGAATATAATCCAAGCACGTATGACATTCAGGAAGGATAGCGAGGCCAATAACTAAACACGGTAGTTGGAACAAGTGCTAATACAAAGCAAATGAAAACTACAGATAACAATTATGATAATCAACTATGATGACAAATAATACTCATATTACCAACTGCAATGTATTCTGGTTTACATTAAAAGAAAAAAAAATGTTCACATGGCAAAAGACAAATTTTCACAAATATACACACTTAGAGGGAAAGAGTGGAGGTGTTTTGTTTCCAAGCACCCTTGGAAAATCTGAGTCTTCATATATTTTGTAGAGCAAATGAAGTGAGAAAAGTCTGGTTTTACTCTTAGTACCAGACCACCAGACAGACCACCAACAAGGTGCTAGTGGTGGTCCATTCTCAAACTGCTCTTTTGTGTTCTCCTCATCAGGCAAAAGAAGTTCTGCTCAGGCAGTAGGCCTAAATAATAAGGACACGAAAGCCGTAATGACATACTATTTACTATAGTAGTATGCTATTTTGGGATGTAGTGCAAGTATTCCCCACCTCATAATCTGATGGCGTAAGGACATTACAGAAGTGTTGTGAGAATAGGTAAAAGAACAAAACAACTTACATTCAACAATAGCGTTTCTTTTTAGCCAACAGCCATGAATGAAATGCACAAACCTAGTATGATACAGGTTTGAATTTCTAATTACACAGAAACACAGCAAACACAACTAGTTAGCTACCAGCCAGTTATCATTATCTGTTTAGCCAAAAAGGTTCTCAAATATTAGATACGAATTCCACAAGGAGAATGAATCAGATGACCCCAGTCCCATTTGTTTTTCAGTCTATCACGCTCTTACTCTTTCTCTTCCCTGATTGGCCACCTGCCAAGGTGTACTCTGACTTCTTTCATACCTAAAGTTGGGATGTGATTATGTTTGACATCTGAGCTGGCGTATGATGCAGGTGTGCAAATGTCCCGCCCATGACACAGCGCAGATTGTGAATTACTATTATAGGATTGTCACAATGACTCAGAAAAGCTCAGAATTTTTTTCCAGATTATTTATTTTGTTCCCTGATTCGATAATCATGTCTGTAGCTTTAACAATATATTTCAAAAATGGCAGTGTGGACTTGCAGATTGTGCCTATAATTATAGTTAGTCAAAAATGGCAGTTGAATTAGTTAAGTGTTTAGATGAAAAACAATGTTTTTTTCAATCTACAAAGATTTTCACTTAATGCACGAAACAAATCTTATATTGATTACACACAGTTAGATTGAGAGGTCTGCTGACATGTTCTATGTTTATTTAAGGTTCAGAAGCCTGCAAGCAGCTAAGATCTGACTACTGCACTGGGCGAGATGCCAACCTCTCATCTCTCTCTTACCCTCCAACAAAATTCTCTCACTATGCTGGCAAAAAGAGAAAGCCAAAACAAGAGCAGCTCAGAAACCAATCCCCGGCAGCAATGTCTAGCAGAAAAAGAAAAAGGAGAGAGCAAGAGCAAGTGTGAGAAAGACAGAGAGAGACATTGGGAGAGAAGAAAAGACAGGGTGGGAGCAAGGGAGAGTGAGTTGAGTATAGCAGAGAGAGAGATAGAGAGATCTGAGGCAGCTCTCATGAAGGCCTTAAATAAAACATCAAATAACTTTCTCTTTCCCAAGCGTGTGAAACAGATTAATGATGGAGAGGAGAAGAGGATCTGAGGCGCGAATGAAGTTGTCACTGGCAGGCTAGGAGGGGGGAAAAAAGGTCAGTTCTGCTTGACAACAACATGACTTGAAATTGCACCTCCTTTAGGGACCTTCTCTGAAAAATTCTGCATTGTGTCCTCCTTTTTAATGCTGCTCACACATACACACACAGACATACTTCCAACATGACATGAACATCCATATAACAGAGAATAAAGGAAACAGAGCTTGTGTAGCACATTTGCAACATTCAATTATGTGACCGATAAAAAATAGAATTAATTAGTAGACTAATTAAAAACTGTCCCCCATCAACCACTTTGTTACTCAACCATGTTTTATGCAGCTTCGTACTGTTTTTCGTAGAAGCATTACAAATTGATCTTTACTTCCAACAGATTTGAAACTCTCACACCTCAAGCAAAGTTCACTGAGTTCACTGCAGTCAGAACTCCAGCCTGATTCTGACTACATTTCCAGCGATCCCCTGCATCCCTGTACTGTTCGTAGACTGGCAGCCTTTGACTTGCCCACTGGGTGTTCAACTATTGAATATCACTCCCTTTAACCACTCTCCATTGTTGTCGATGCAACTCCCATCCCCACTAACCATGCTCAATAATGTCAGCTGAGCCCACCATTTGACTGCTATGCACACAGGACCCCATTTTTCAGCCTCCCTGTGGCAGACCACATCTCAAATGCTATTCACTCACACAGTTAAAATGGCCCGGGAAGACAATTACGATGGTGGATGAATAATTGGTAGTCAGTTCTCACCAAAGACTTGGCACAGAATTCATCATACACTAAGATGACCTGCTTGCATGTAAAAAGGAGTAGGTTTGGTATGTTTTTAACCAAAATACACCAATTAACTTGTCTATGTTCACTGTAAATTATTTGAATAATTGGGAAGCTACCAATTTCCATGTTGTTGTTATTGTGGCAATGTTGAGGTGTGTATTTGTGCAGGAATACACACAGTGTGTGAAAAAAATTCAAAGGATGTGTCAAGATTAAATAAAAAGCTTTAGTTATATTCCATAACTTCTCTTAGCCCTGATTCTAGAAAAGGGATGCTTTTAACAAAAAGAAGTTATTATATTATAATTAATTCCTAAAGCAAACCACTACCAAACCATTTACATCCTGAAGAAATGCATATTAAGAGACTGCAGCAAGATTATACAAGGAGAACAGCTTTATACAGCAAGACTCAATACATTTATAGAAATGCAGTTTAATATCTGGCCTTCCAGTAGAAGTTTAGAATGTTAAAATGTTCATTTCTTATGACATTTCATTATTTAGGTTTACACGATGGAAATATTTCATGTGAATACAATGTGCTTTTATTTGTAATTGGCTGTTTAAAGGCTATACATTGTTTATGTTATGACTGATTTATAGAACACCTAGGTAATAAACTTACATCTTGATTGCTCATCTCCCAGTAGGGTCTTTCACCGTATGACATCACCTCCCACATGACGATTCCATAGCTCCAGACGTCGCTGGCTGACGTGAACTTCCTGTAAGAGATAGCCTCTGGTGCTGTCCATCTGATGGGAATCTTCCCTCCCTAAACGGCAAACAGAGCAATGTTCATCAGAAACATTCCTTGTCAAAGCGTCTTTATGAATATTTCTCACTTTCTATTCACAGCTGGGAAAATTAGCGTGTCAAGTGGGTAAATATGGTAATAGGAAGAATGCGGCACATGGACGTCTGCCATTCTGAAGCTCTCAGAACCTATTAGTCAAGTACATCTCAGTTTGCTGCTCCTTAGTCTTCTCGCACACAAACAATCATACACACACTACTGTGACATGCCAAGGTGGAAAAGGGAAATAATAATCAGCCGAATTACAGCCGCTGACACTGAGCTACTAATTATCTCTCTTTCAAAGCCAGCATCATTCAGTTCTGTGTTTATAAATGGCAAATTCAGACTGGAGCTTAAAGCTCTGCTGTAGACCTGAGCTGCACTCAGTACAATCACAACAAAGACAAACATTCACCTAATAGTATTATATCCTCCTACCATTTGTTGTAATGCTGTCAGAGAAATGGTGAGCTCTAGTTCAATACACACTACTGACAGAAAGAGCAAAAGCGAGCAGTATTGAGCAGGAGTGTGCTAGAGTCTGTTCTGCTCTGACATAAATGGATGTGGAGTGCTGGTTAATGGCAGAGAGGTCAGCCGGTTAGCGGAATAGTGCAAGTCAGCACGTACGCGGGTGGTGTAGGCCGCCTCCGGGTCGTCTTCTAGCACTCGAGACAGGCCGAAGTCGGACACCTTACACACCAGGTTGCTGTTGACCAAGATGTTACGGGCGGCCAGGTCGCGGTGCACGTAGCCCATGTCAGAGAGGTAGCGCATGCCCGAGGCAATGCCACGCAGCATGCCAACCAGCTGGATCACTGTGAACTGCCCGTCATTCTTCTGCAGGGTGAGACATGAGGAGATTTGACATGTAAGAGGGAGATGCAAAAAAAAAAAAAAAACCTTGCACGATCAGAGACACCAAGCCAATTTGCACAAAATGTTTCTGATGCATTTTCAGTTGTCTCACTGAAAAGAGGCACTTATATTTTAACCAAATCTTAACCTCAAACACTTTTACAGAACTAAAATCTTTATGATCATTGTAGGCATATATGAGAGATAGCAAGACAAAATAGCATTCTGGTGCATTGGCCTTGGTGCAATATGTTGCTGCTGTTCCTCTCTCGGCTGCTCCTGTTAGGGGTCGCCACAGCGGATCACTGGTCCGCATGTTTGATCTGGCACAGGACTTACGCCAGATGCCCTTCCTGACGCAACCCTAACATTTTATCCGGGCTTGGGACCGGCACTGAGAGTACACTCCCAGTGCCTGGGTTGGCCTTGGTGCAATATATTGGTGCAAAACTTAAAGACAATCTACAATTGACAATGTTTTCAAATTTATTTGGATTTACATGACCTACATTGCGTTTTACTGAGCCCGCTAGAAGTAAAAACAAAGTGGACCAATAAGCATAATCCCACAGGCTCATTGAATTGGCCATTGTAATGACAGCTACAGCTGCGTAAAGCCTTTATATTCACACATGCCACAATCATGATCATAGTTTTCTATAAAAAAATCATGATACAAAGTAATCATATTGCCATGTGTCTCAATTTTGTATGAACTGAACAATTTGTATGAACGTTCGTATGAATAAACACCCACTATGAATGCTCATGGCGTGTTCATTTATAAATCTCTGGAAGTTTAATCATAGCAGAGACATTATTACAGACACCACCATGAGAATCTGTTTTTTAGAAAGCGGATCTGTTCAGCCATGAACTGTTAGACAAAATTTTTTAATGGTGTTGATGTCAAAACCAGGTTTATCAAAAAGTGGTTGGGACACGACCCCAGCATAAACCTATACTGCCTATAACAAGTCATCTCAAAACACTATAGTCAAACGATACAGACATGAGCATAATAAAATAAAGGCAGAAAATGCAGCCTCATTTTAAAAAGTATTTATAGTGAATGGAAAGAGAAACACACACCTTTAAAAAGGTGTCAAGAGATCCATTCTCCATGTACTCTGTAATGATCATCACTGGCTTGCCTTAAGAAAGTAGAAACAATAAATCATACAAAATGACTTTTAGCATAATGGATGAAAGACTCGTTTTATTGTTAGAAAATAGTAAAAATAATAATAATAATTAAAAAAAGCTCAACACATCATTTTGATAAAACAAAATTAAATTTTAAAACTTTAGAACTGTTCAGTCTTTATCTACTACATCTGTAGTGCAATCATTTTAACAAGTGCTGAGAAATAAATGCAAGTGCAATTTCCTCTTTTAAAAATAAGACAACTTTTCCACAATACACTTTTCATACAGTACAGTAGTAGATAAAACTATATTTAAAAAATTAGATACAGAGGGCTCATTAATAATCTTTATAGCATTATAGGTTTTTTACAAATATATACAAATACACTTACTTTTAGTGACCACGCCCTCCAGGTGGATGATGTTAGGGTGATCAAACTGGCCCATGATGCTGGCCTCGGCCAGGAAGTCTCGTCTCTGCTTCTCAGTGTATCCTGCTTTCAGTGTTTTAATAGCCACCACGATCTCTCTTTTCCCTGGCAGTCTCAGTGGTCCACTACACACCTCTCCAAACTCACCTGCCAAACAGGATACAGTCAACAGCAAGAACACCAAGACAGAGGGGGACAGATGAAGATGCCTTAGTTAACATGCATTTACCCTTTGAAAGAGACTGTGGAAGATATACGGCAAGTCGGTGTCAACGCCAAGCCAATTGAGTTCTCATATGTCTACTTTACACCACTGAATTATGTGCAGAATATTTTTATTGCAAGTTTTGGCGTGAGCTCTATATCAAGTTTATGTATATCCTTGACTTTATGGTACTATAAACCAAAAGCATCATTTTGTTTATTGTATACAAAAATAATGTGAAATCTCAGAGCAGCCTTCCATTTTCCAGTCACTCAATCTGCAGTTTAATTCGACTTCGCTTTTAGAGCCTTGCTGTGTTTTCTCACTCACCAGCTCCTATCACACGCTCTATCGTAATGCAAGAGACATCAATCTCTTTAGCAAACTCGTGGACAGCTTGGTTGGGATCTTCGTAGGTGTGAGGATCAATATATGTACGCACTCCAGGGAATTTGACTAAAAGGAAAGTGAAATAGAGAGGAAAAAGACAAATAAAGGAAAACAGCATGACGGAATAGAGATCTGCTAAAGCTGGGTATAACACAAGATCTCAAATCAGAATCAACACACAGACACAGAGATGGCATACTAAATCTTGGAGGGTTTGTATTGTCTTTTTTTTTTTTTTTGCACATTCAAGAGAACTATTATGTTAAAATCTACTTTGAATTATCAGTGATCATGATAGTTGTAGTCTAGGCAGACCCTGGAGAGACACTCTGTCTTCACTGTCTTCACAGTCATAAGATATATTTTTTAAATCTCGAAGTTTGGCAATATTTAAATTTGTATTTGCAACATTTCTAGTCACAGTGTATGTTTATTACATGCCTTTTTCACATGTGCTTGAATGGGTTATAATTGAAATGACCTCAATTCCTCTACATGTAAGGAAATATGGTTTAGTGATAGAGATTTGCTGTCATAACAACAAACAAGCAAAAAACAAAAAAAGCTTCTTCAAGAAGAGCTGTCATTAAGTCACTCTGCACTACTGATTGGTGTAAAACAACATGACCAGGTTCTTAGATGGTCTCTGTATGAACCTCTGTATGTGCTTTTCTGTGGTGACTTACTGTGGCCATTGTGGAAGTGCATCTTCTCCTCATCGGGATCCTGCTTCGCTTTACTGTAGCCACAGCGCCTGGCAAAGAGAACAACATTCACAGTTGACAATGGTCGTCAAATATACACAGAGACATGCCCTGCTTGTAAAATCTTATAATCACTATCTCTAGCTCTTCCATCTGCCTTGCTCCTTTGCATGCAGAGCTGCTAATTGAATCTGCTCTGACAGGTATAAGAGGGACTAGTGGACAGAGAGACAGGTGATGGACAGAGACAACAGATAGACCGGTAATGGCTTTATCTGGGTTTCAGCACATGTGCACGAACTCTCTCTTTCTCACACTCACACACCCTGCCAAGTTTTTCTCTCAGTGAGGCAGTGTCTAAGTGTGCGTGTTTGGGAGGCTTCAGGAAGTACGCATCCTGTCATAACACTTGGGCATGTGTGCAGCACATAGCAATGTTTCAGTGTTATGACACAGAGATGGCTCATGGTGAGTTATATAAGAGATGACCCCTGAAAGTACAGCAGACCACTGAACTGTTACTGGCTGCCTCTCAGTGACATATACCTGCACAAATGAAATTTAATGGCACACATGCAGCATGAACAAACAGGATTACATTTCTTTTCTGATTTTATGGGGAACAACTTTAAAAAAACTTTATGGTCTTTTTAACAGCACCATGCTATTATTTTTTTTACTTTTTGACATCAATCATTTGAAATTAAAATCATTTCAATAGCACAACACAAATCTCTCCAGCTAATCTCTCTAGCTAATTTTAATTTTACCACTAAGCATTTTTTTCATCTTCTTATTACTAGGAAAAAACACCCACAAGCACTTTTTGCTAGTAACTAATAGTAAAGCATCCAATTTCAGCTGGTTAGCCAAGAAGCCAATGCTAATTGAAGCACTTCTTCCATGTCAAAGAATAGTGTCATTTCACAGTTTCTCATGTTGGAGGGAAATGAACTAGAATAACCTGGAACCAGAACCACTGGTTCTCATATCGTTCAGTTCATTTTTTCTTTTTAAAGTGTGAAGCAAAAAACACCTACTAATTTGTTGCTAGCACAAAAACCTGTTTTACCACCGCTAATTTCCTATTTCAAAGCAAAAGGAGCTTTTGTTTCCTCTTTTTGAGCTGGAGAGATTAGTGTAGTGTTGTTGATTGTTCTCTGATAGGTGCTTTGCTGAGGAAAGTACTTTCTGTAATGCTCCATGATTTATTCAGCTCTTACCCCAGGTAGGAGCACACAGACTACTGAGTCGAGTGTGGCTGGTGACTACCTGAGTAGTACACTCAACCTTTAGCCTCCTTTACAAAATCCCTATACCTAACCACCACATCTGACCACACTTTGACCACCATGCTTCAAAATTTTGTACGAGAGGCGCAAAAGAAAAGCATTCGTCCTATCATTGGGAAATTGCGAGGGTGACACTAACCAATCACAGGTGTCTGTGAGCTCTTGTATGCTTTCCTCTGAGTGTGTTCTGCTGTGCTGTGGTGTAGTACGACTAGCAGTTCTATAGGATGCAGTGGCTGGCTTTACATGTCTCAGGGGAAGCACACATTAGCTCCCATCCTCCCCCTGTTGCTAGCTGTGTGATAGTGTCTTATGAATTCTGATGCAATGTTACAGTTTGATCTTACTAATTACATTTAAAGACTCTGTGCAATACCTCATGCTCGAATGCTACGTGACTTGATAGACATGCTAATGTAAACAGAGCTGATAGCCCCAGAAGTTTTATTTTTCCACAAGAGAAGGCAAAGTTAATAATTACACAGTGAAGTGTGATATCAGTATTCCACTGATAGGCTGAATGTGTCACTGATTCCTCCCAGGCCGTCTGACTGCTCATGTTCAGCATTACCTGCTGTAACGGTCTCACAAATGCAATATAGTTCATTCATGAGGCCACAAAAGGCTATTAACTACTCTGATAGATTCCTGCACCAGTGTGGGCTTCCAAGCTATACCTTAGAGATTAAAGGTCAGTCGGGTGTCAAGGCTGGGCCGAAAATGATACAATGACACAGCTCAGGAGTAATTGCTTCAACGTACTCTGTCCTTGAGGTGTTACACTGCACCTGCTTAAACAATCAGGGCTGCCTCTCGCGTAGTGGTGTGAAGGATCGTTAGAAATTCTGCCTACTGCTAGTGTGTGTTTTTGTGGTCCTCCCCCAGTGGCTGGCGTAAATCTTGCCAAGGACTTGACAGCATCGAATTAAGGGCTGCAGTGCAGTTCAAGGGCGGAGGGCCAAGAAAAAGGACAATGATTGCAAGAGAAAGGCAAGCAGCCGTCCAATCAGATCGCAGTTCTGGACAAGTCCTCCAGAGGGAAATTCCTTTGTTTTATTCTGTGACATAATATGTATTTTTAATAACAAAACCTGTGATAAACATGTCTGATAAAAACATTATCTCAGGCATGATAAATTCAACTAAATTCCTTTTCCATCTCTCTCACACCTGTTATTTACATCTGACTTATGACAGTAGTTACCAAGATAGTATGTGTTTTTTTAATAGTGAATCCCATTTCTGATCAGCATATCACTTCTCTGTGTTCTAAGACACATGGGTGAACGTTAGTATCTCCTCTGAACACATTGTGCCTGAGATGCAAAGTGGGACAGCATGTGTGAAACAGGATATTGTCACATTGCTACTTCCTGCTCAGCTACTGTGACAAAGCCAACACTGGGACATATGTATTTTCCACCACAAAGCTAGATATAATGAACAGAAGCAGGGACGTAGACATGCGAGTAAAATATCTTATATGCAGCAGCTTGAATGATTACTATGTAGCAGTGCCATGAATTAGTTGATTAAAATATATGTGTTAAATAAGCAGTACAGCATATGCTAATCATAAGTGACAGGTTTAATCATAATAAAATAAAAACAAAAAAAAAAAACACTTAAATATATGTCATCCCTTAATAATATTACCACGTTACATACATTGGTGTAATACTTCAATGCTTGGTTAGAAAATACACTTACGCTATATGATGAGTTACAGTGCAAATTTACTGTGCTAGCCAATTAGAACAATGAGATATTAATTATTGTTTAAAGAACAAAACCTGTGAGTATAATACAATATTATATTAATGTGATTTATACCACAGCACTTTTGTATCAAAAGTTGTTTTTTTTTTTTTTATAGTTTTCTATGTTAATAGTTTTCTATGAAAAAATGTGTATAAGTGTTGATAAGTTTTATATCTAGATTTCTTAACACCACCCAACATTTCTCTATCAAGCTGAGCGATAAAAATCAGTCACGTTCTCACCTGCCACTGAGCAGAAAGCCGGTGATCAGCGCCAGCAGGATGATGCCCAGTGTAACAGCCACGGCAATGACGGGCACACGGCCCTGATCCCTGGAGGCGGACACTACATAGAAGCGAGAGCTATGAGCCATGCATATTTTTTTAATGTATTTATTTATGTATCATCACTGATACCTGAGTCTACCAGCATTGGTATCTTTAGACTCAAACCAATCTGCACTAACTTAAGGAGATGTTTTCCAAGTAAACAAACAAGCACTTCTGTAAGTCACTCTAGATAAAAGCATCTACCACATGCAGTAAATATAAATGTAAATGAGGAGGGGCACAAACTCACAGTCACAACTGTTGTCAGCATGACCTCTCACCTCCAACTCTACATTTAGTTCTAATCATCAAAAGAGTGTCCCAGGAATATGGCCAAAACAATCAGTGGGCAATACATTTAAAATATTATCTGATTTTATTTCATGTTATTTTTTAATTACTTTAATTAATGGTTATAATTAAGCCAAATGGTGTATGCATTAGTTTCATTTATATGACTGTTTTGTGACTGATCTGATGTTTAGTGAATGAATGTGGCATAACAGTGCTTGATTTAGTACTGTGACTTACAGTAAGGGCTGGTTTCGAACTCAAAGCGTCGACTGAAACCTCCATAGCCTGCCGAGGTGCGAGCTCTGATCTGAAAAATGTATGCTGAGGATGGCTTCAGCCCATCCACCACAACCTCTGACTCCTTTGACTTGACGATGGTGTAACTGGTCTCCTGATCCTTCAGGACACAAAGCAAAATGAGAAAGAAGCATTGTTACCAATGATGTAGAAAATTAGGTAAAGAGAGTAAAATAAATGGTGGTGGGATAAATAAAGAAAGAAAGTTGCATTCTGATGTCCCATGTGAGGCAATGTCTGTGAATGGGTAAGTGTGTCTATGGTGTGGGATCACTTTCATGCTGCTCGGATGCATGGTGGTAGAGCTTTGTGGTGACGACTCTATCCATTAGGGGAAGGGGCACTTTTCTTTTAAAAGTGCCTCATATCAGTGTTTCCCAGACCAGACCACTGCGCTGAGGTAATGCAGGAGGCTGAGCCGCTTGAAGCACAATTGTCTCTTTAAATGGCCTGAACAGTGGAGCCGGTCAAAGCCACGATGTGAGCAGCAATCTGAGCCATGCATCAATGCCAGGTCTGGTTTCAGCCTTTTTGTGAGCTTTGTCGCCAAAGGGAGACCTGTTTCCACTGCTTGCTATGCTGCCGGTCACATCACTGCACTGAACACACTTTCACTTAACCTCAGGTTTTAGGACAAAAACAAGTTTTAGTATGTGCATGTAATGTCGAGACTTTCTGACTTTCTGATTTCTGGACTTTTCATTTCGATGGAAATCACAAATAGCAGGCTTTGTCAGCTGATGGAATATGGTACAAATGTTAATCCAGCAAAGTATTTCAGTAAACCAAGCAAACCAAGCAGTCAAAAAAAACTGTAGCAGAACTGATCATATGTGGAAAATCTGGCTGTAGCTCACCATCTTCAGTTTTCTAAACATGAACCAGCTCAGCTCATGGAGAAAGGGATGAGTTTTCTGGCTTTCATAGATTTACTCTCTCTTGTCTAATTAATGAAGTGACAACATGGTTTGTAAAAAAAGCAGACAAAAATAGATTGGAGAGTAATGTATGTGCTGATTCTCAAATTCAAAACAGAAGAGATGGATCTCATGTGTCTCTGCGTCTTATTTGTTCAGAGTCCATGGCACTAGTGAATACATGTAATGTGAATTGCCACTGAAAGAAAATCACTTTAAATTGATATGCCTTATTTAGAGCCATGAACTAATTACTAATGGTTCAAAATTAAAAGGTGACTTCTTGTCCCCATTCAGTCATATTATTCGCTTATCCGGACTTTTGTAAGCAAGCAATGCTATGTATTTAGACCTTTACATCCTGATATATAGTGATATTCAAATTCAAACTCAAATTGTCAAAAACAGTATGTGCATAAGTCAAGTTTGGACTTTTCCAACACACACTTTGGACCTTACTTTACAATAAAAAAAATCCAAACTCACACATGTTAACAATCTGGACATAAGAGAGATTACCAAACCAAGAGCAAACCAAGAGCAAACTAAGGTTTAGCAAACCAAGAGGTTACAGCTAAAACACATATTTATCATCCACATCCATCTCATACTATTACAACTAAATCTGGCTTCCGCTATGCATTTCTTACCAATGCCGACATACCAACACAGCAATGAACCATATTGAATGGAGTGTGTTGTGCTCCTGTAATCACCTTCTCAAAGTACTTGATCTCGTACTCCAGGATGATGCCGTTGGGTCTGTCTGGTTCCTGCCAGGACACGGCAATGCTATTCTTCGCCGTCTTTCCTCTCTTTACCACAGTGATGGGAGATGGAGCTGAACAGAAAAAAATAAGGGTTTTGTTTTTGTTGACTCCTCAGTCTAGGTGTAAAATACTCGTGATGCAATGCAAAGGTGTGATGCAATATTGAGTAACTGCATAGAAAGTCATATGATGGTACAGATTTACAAATCTCAGAGGAGATTTACACTTTTTAACAGTTTGTAATCATAGTGTGTGTGTGTGTGTGTGTGTGTGTGTATATATATATATATATATATATATATATATACAGTTAGGTCCAGAAGTACTTGGACAATGACAGAGTTTTTGTGATTTTGCCTTTATACACCACAATTGATTTGAAATAAAACAATCAAGATGTCATCAAAGTGTAGACTTTCAGCTTTATTTTAATAATTGTAAATATAACCATCATTTTAATACTTGGATGAAAATCCTTTGCAGTCAATGCAGTCTGGAGCCCATGTTCTCAAAACTCAAATTCTGAGTTTCCTCCCTGGAGATGCTTTGCCAGGCCTTCACTGCAGC
>CM075019.1:16586250-16599866 GCA_037576675.1 Pangasius sanitwongsei | reverse complement strand
AATCCATTGTGGTGGTGTATAAAGGCAAAATCACAAAAACTCTGTCATTGTCCAAATACTTCTGGACCTAACTGCATAGATAGATACTCACCGGCCACTTTAATAGGAACACCTTTTCTGCTCACTATGGATGTAAAGCGTGATTATATGAGTGATTGTATCAGTTACTATATCCTTTCTGGCAGCTCAAATCAATCTGGCAAATTTCCTCTGACCTCTCTTAGCAACAAGAAAATCACACTTTTCCCCATTCTGATGTTTAATGTGAACATTAATTTAACTGATTTTATGCATTGCGCTGCTGCCACATAATTTGCTGATCGGATAATTGCATAAATAAGCAGGTGTACAGGTGCTCCTATTAAAATGGATGGTGTATGATGTTGATATATATATATATATATATATACATATATATATAGAGAGAGAGAGAGAGATACAGATTTAATATCACAGGGTTCATATCATTTATTGTCTTCTGCAAAAACTATCTTTATTATCCTTAAAAATTCTTTATCCTTGAAATAAAAAATAAAACATCTAAACCTGCATTCTGGCATCTGATATATGATTTAGATCTACAGTGTTTTTCATTTTTAACAGAAAAATTATGCGTTGAATAAACTATGTTGTCAAACATTTGAACATTTGTGCATGATAAGATTGTCTTATATAGCCAGGAGGCAAAACCTGCATTTCATTCATGCTTTCACAAAGAACAATAAAGCGCATGTTGTAAAATATTCAGAACATGAGCGGTAAAGACAATTAGATGTGGTGCTTTAAAACACACTTTTGTTTCAGCTGCTTGAGGAGAAACGAATTCAGTGTTGAAAATGGCTTTGGGAGATGACATGGTCTGACACTGTTTACACACTCCATTTACTGCGTATTAAAACAATCCTGCATCCGGTTACAATCTGTCTTCAGTCACAAACTTCCCATTACTGTCCACACACTGCATCAACATTAACAAGCATGAAATTGTTTTATAGAGCATGCCACGAATACAAGTGTCCATAAAGTAATTCAGTCACCCTCCATTATCTTACCTGTAACCATCCATTGTGTTTATGTAGTGTTGTAACTTTTGTTTTTGTGTGTGTGTTTCACATATACAGCCTCAACTGCAAATTTCCGATAACATGCATGCATATTGCACTCTATAGCTACTTGCACACCTATTAGTCCATTTGGTTTGATTAGGGTTCAATCTGAACATAATTACACAAACCAAAAATTTAAAAAAATGGCTGAGGAGCTTGTAGGACTGAAAATGTACTTATAAACTCTTTCTTTCACTGAATCGAAACACAGAAACAGAAAAAGGTTAACAGTCCTTTGCAAGTGTGTGTAGGATACACAAAAATCATCTGAACATGGAGAACACTCAGCCAGTGGTAAATAAATTATTAGATAATTATAGTACTAGTTTAAAAAATTTTACGTGTCACATATGACAGCGAGACAGTGAGCTTGAGTGTAAACAGACCAAAGACAAAGGGATAACTGTGAGTTTTTGTTTTTGTCTATAGTGAATCAGTTTGCTAACAAAAACACTTAAAAGCACTCAAGGAAAGAAATAAAAAGACAATGATGCTCTCTCCGAAGCTCTCTCCCTGCTTAACAGGGTTGTACACTTCTCTTTTTGTTCAAATGTCCAAATGTACAGAACACATCGCATTTCACCAGCCCTACAGCCCTGTCCTTTTGTTTAGTTTGTACATTGTGGGTCAGTATACACGGCCAGTGATATTGTAGCAAGTGTAAATATCATGAATATGGGCAAATGTATTTATTATTTCTTATTATGAGATTATTATAAACCAAATATAAGATTATTTAGAATGTTTTTAGATGTTTTTATTGGCAGATCATTTAATTCTTTTTCTTGAAATAATTGTTTAGAATTTAAAAAAATCACCTGCCATTAGTACAAGACTATTTCAAGCTTAGAATTAGTAAAAAAAAAAGTCTAGAAAAAGATTTAACAATCATATATTTGGTTTACTGTAATCTTATAATAGGAGATACTAGATAAATTTGACTATATTGACTATATATAAGCTATTTTCATTTGCTAAGCTTGCACCCCAAAAAATGCTACAACCCAAAATACAAGGCAGGTTTGATTCACTTCCTGCACTGGGGTTAATTCAGAGTCAAATCACTTTCTCACTGCAATCAGTTCAGACCAAATCCACCTCACTCAGACACTCTCGGACTCAAAAGAACCATACAGAGGGGAAAACGCAGCAGGATTCAATTCAAACAGACTAAACACTGCATATGTAAAAGAGCCTGAAGAGATCTACCATTTGCAATTGCAATTAATATATTCTATATTCTCAGTGTTCTCATTTTTCTGTTTTTACTGCCTTAACAAAATCCTGTGGCCACACACAAACCTACTGCCACCCATCTACCCACAAAAAACAGAAATGTGAGCCAGCTGTGTATTCAAGAACAGAAGTGTCAGACTGTAGCCGTGACATAAGTATTATTTAAGCATGTTCAAATGATCCCAGAGGTGCCGATATAGTAGCCCGGTTGCACCAGGGCAGCATTTAGAGCTCAATAGGGTTCGGTGATAGGGGAAGCAAAGAAAAGTCTTCTCGCCTCTTGAAAACAAAGAGTAACCGTATCCCTCCTTTCACTCAGACAAAACTATAATCATTCCTATCTTAAAAGCCTGAAACGGAATACTTGGCAACCCGATCTGCAGGCTGGCAGGCAAAGAGCTGCTTTGTGGAGGGTGGCTGGGCTACTTAAACAGTCTGGCAGCCTGCTAAATGGTTGACTTTCAGTCGGGCAGGAGACGCAGCTCCTTTGAGTTATTGATTCACAATAAGCTTTAAGGCTTTCCAGGGAACTTTTGATCTATATTTCTGATGACGGAATGACAGGAAACAAAAACAGCTGCATATGAGTTGGGGTCTAACCAAAGAAGAATGTACACATAAAATGGGGGATATCATTTTAATATTAATGAATTATTCAGAAAATTATATGTAACATCTTTATAAATGTCAATACTATGTAATAATTTATTTAAAAAATTGTGCTACCTAGAAAGAAATGTGGTTCTGATTAACTGATTAGGTGCATTTGATACAGTACCTTTCATGATAGAAAATACACAGATTCATCAAATCAAATATAAATAATTCAAAAGTTATGGAACTAATCCAGCAAATTTTGGTGTATAAAGTGCAAGTGTAAAAATCAAGTGCAAACAAAATCCCTGTGCGCTCAGCATGGCAGCATCTCCTAGCCTCTCTCATTAGCAGATGGAACACGTCCGTACTAGAGGAAGTGTGGCAGAGAAAGTGTGATGGTGCTCTGATTAATAGCTCCGATTGGGAAGTGTTGCCATTCTGTAGTGCATGAATCTGTTAACACTGCACCGTTGCCAGCGAAGGAGCTGCTAACGCCAAGCAGCGAAGCATGTCACTGATTCCACACTTAGATGTACACCTAGATGTGTTAACTTTCCTATTTTCAGTAAGAGAGATCACACGATTACACGCTAGCAGCGACTTCGATTAATCACTCTTATCTAACATACATCACGCTGCGTGTAAGCGCCATTAGGAGACTTTGCTGCTCTTTGGTGGCACAAGACTGACGGCAGGCAATATTGGTTTTTTTAACCAAGCTCTTTCAGGCAGACACTTGCATGTAATTTAATTGAAGCTAGCATGCTGGGTGTGCAGTTTTAGTGTGAGCAGGAAAGGTCACTGTTTCCAATCTGACCTGGTCTCAGTGCCAGGACGAAGCTCTCAGCAGGCCATGTGTTTGTAAACAAGTATTGCTGGGGGGAGTCCTGCTGAGAGGCAAGATGAAAAACCTCTGGCAGGGCTCAGCGGCCCGCTGGCCAAAACCGCCGCTGAGGTATGACTCCTGCCAACAGGCTCCCATGCCAATGGAGGCACGGCAGGGAGAACATGGGTCTTCTTAAAAATCATGCAATGCTGCGTGAGGAACCAGAGGTTCCACCGCTGATAGAATGCCTATTGTTCCTCTGATGCACTTGACAAATCATATCAGATATCAGACAGAGGACATATTAAAACAAAGGTTAAAAAAAATCCAACCTTGGATATCCAATGTGGATATCAATACATATAATCAATACGTGATCTTCTAAAATAAATTTTGCCCAAGGCTTATTTTAGGTTAAATTCTAAGTTGAGCTGACTTTTTCAGTTTAACCTTCTTTTATCGACAAGTTAGTCCATTTTCACACAGGGTTAACACTTACCCACAATGTCGTTCTTTCAGCGTGAGCTACAAATTGGGAAGAAAACACTGATGTCTTCATGTTCATCTTTGCTTATCACAAGCTAGCCAGCTAACTTATGAGTGATGTATATTTTTCTCCTCAAATATATAATTTTCCTCCTCAAAACAGGGAACTGTTTAATCGGTGTTATAGATTTAACAAGCTATCAAGCTAACAAGCAACAAGTGCTACTTTGTTTACTGCTGATGCTATGAGCAGCCATGTTGAGCTGGCATCACCTGCTGAACATGGAGTCGACTGGACCATTCTGAGCTCCTGAATGGGAATTACACGTTGCGAGGCTCTTTCTTTGTTTTTTCCTAGTCGGCAGTTGGAAATTATGAGTTACAATTTTTAGTCAAATACAGCAATAGTGGCTCCAGTGGGAATTCATCTCTACCTAACAAGAGCGATGCAGCAGCTCTGTCGTCCTTTAGTGTACCCAGGTTTCTCACATCATCTTCTGTACACTCTGCTCAAATGGATCAGCTTCCAAAGCTTCAACTCCAGTACTAATACCATCTTCAACTCTTCATCTCACAGATGACTAACGAGACGAACTGAGTCACTCCCGTAAATCTGCGCAACTGTGTCGTATATACAGATGCATTACTTTCTGGAAACGCTTGTTGTCTAACTAATATGACAGAGGAATAATGAAACTACAGCACATACCAACAAATCAGCACCATATTTCAATACAAACCTAGTTAATGTTTTCCAAGGTGTAAAAACTAAGAAAAAAGTGCATTTTATTATTGTATAACTGCCTAAACAAATAAACAAAGTTCTCATTCAAAAAAGTTTTTATCTGTAAGTCTTTGCCACAATGGCCTGAGCATTTATCATGTGGCGGAAACGTTTATAAGTGACTTATTTAAATCACTCAGTGGGTCACCATCTGTTAAGCTCCAACTGCTGATAACACATAGCCATGCACTGGCGACGAATGGAGCAAAACGTAAAATCTCTCAACCGCGTCCCAAAACCAACTCACTGGGAGTAATTAGGAATATTGAGTGTGGCAAGTCTTTGCAGGCAGATATGTCAATTACTCGCTGTGAATGGGCAAATATTAAAAGCTCACAGAATAGCTCTGCAAATGCTACCACTTATGTGCCTGTCGACGTTCATTGGGGAAATACGAGCACACTTCAGAGGCACATGAAAGACTAAAGCGCTAATCACTTGCACCTGCATGCTATTCAGTTTGTTTTGAAATCTAATTCACTTGAAATCAGCGAACATTTGATCAATCTACACAAACTGCCCTAGTTATGAAAATCTCAAAGCAGAAACTGTGAAAAACAGATTTCTTCCTCCTCTTTATAGAGCAGGCTTGGAGGCTGTGCTTCGTTTGCCAGTGTGACGTTAATTCCGCACACACTGCTTGAGCTGAAGCTGTGTTGAAGCAGGCTGTCTTGGGCTGCAGAATCGTTTTTCTTGTCACCATTAATAGTGCTTTAAAGACCTTAAACCTTCTGTTGATCTCAGAGCACCTTAATGACTGAGGCAGATGTTGAAGCCAGTTATTCAGCGGAAAGCAGCGTACATTGCTGTGCCATCCCTGTAAAATAAATTAGCACCTTGATATTGTTTTTTTGTGTACTACTTAAGTGCATAGGTGGTGCGTTTGGTGACAGAGACATAGTAGCAGGGAAATAAGTGCAAATATTATGTTAAATATTTCACCCTAAATTAGACTGGAGCAGCGGCTCACAGGGGTTGTGCAAAAGGCCTGGGAGTTTACAGTAATGGATTACACAGAAGGGAAGGGGAAATAAATGGTTTGGCTCCGGCAGCACCTGTGCCACCTGCTCCTGAAGTGAAAAGAGAGTGGAAGCATGGAGCAGGACACAGTCACCAGCACACAGAGGAATGCTTTAATAAGCTTGGACGAGCCTGGATTGTTATAGAAGGAGCAGTGTTTGCCTTGATATCAATCTACAGAAAGATCCAATAATCATCTGACAAAAAAAGAGAAAAAGTTGTGAATTAGGGTTGTTACAGTGATTCCTTAAAAATTGTGGCTCCACCTCACATCCATTTCTTGGCATAGGGGATGCGACTGCACTGAAAACTCTTCTTTTGTAAACACTAGGCTTGTGCGATATTTATTATTCTCTGTTCACGATTCATCATTTAAAAATTGTGCCGATTTAAGGAGAGTAAAAGACAGGAGTAATAATGTTACGCGCTGTGCAGTCGGAAACCGCTGGCCAACAGCGGCGATTACAACAACGCTGCTGCGCTGTGGATTTTAAGGTAATTCTGCAGTAATGGACAGTAAAGAGTAAAAAAAAAAAGTGGACTTTTGGAGCCCATACTGTACGTGTCTACATTGTCTACATGTCATACACTGATAGATTTTATTTCACATTAATGAACTCAAAACATTCTCTGTTTACCATGACAGAAAGTGAGTGTGCATGAGATTGGGGGTAGGTGGCGGGGCTTCCAGGCAGTTCCAATGAATATCGGAGAGTTCAAAAACCTGCACAAATCATTCGAGATTCATATGCCGATTAGCTCATCTCTCGTTTTATTGGGGCATGAGAAACTGCTCTTTTAAGGTATTTTTGAGTGATAACTCATACTAGTGTATTTGTTCTTGAGCTCGTAAGCAAAATGCATAAAGGTTGGCAGGTCTAGAAATAAAATATAATCGGAGTAATCATTACTGGATTTCATGGCAGTGAAATAGTGTGTAGAGATGATTAAATCTTTATATCGCAGCAGCCTAGTAAACACATTACACTGCTAGATCTGACCATACATGACCATATATGAGAGCTATTAAACACTCAGAAGAACATGCAATTGCTGCCCAGAACTAAAGGAAATAACTCTACTTTTGACTAAGAACACTGCCTATTTAGATTTTTTTTATATATATAGAACAACAATGTGATAAATACTGACAATGTAAGAGACTTTATGGAAAAATCATTCTCAAAAATATCTTACTAAGGACCACATTAGATGAAAAGATTTAAAGCAAACAATTTTCACATTTCTGGTAATGGAACACAGCACAGTGAATCCCAATATCATAGTGCTTTCCACTTTTCACACAACAAAGGTTCTAACAACACCCTACCAAGCACGGTGCTTAGCCTAGAGCCAGCCAGTTCACATGAAACATGACTGCCACTTGATGCATCGACCCAAACAGATTATCCTGAGCGCCGCCACACAAGTCAAGCAGGTGCTCAGTATTCTATATCAGTCTCCTCATAGACTATGTGAAATCCCTTATTTCAAGGCTGTCTTACCATGGCTGAGCCACTTCATACACACACACACACACACACACACACAGCAGCTGTGCAGCAGGCTCCTTCTTCTCTGCCACCACGTGATGATCTTAATTACAGACCCTGGTTCAGATAAAGCAGATTACACATCAATAAGCCTTCATTATCTAAACAAAAAGTCAGTGGCACACATGAGAGATGTACTCATCAAATACTCAGTATCATTATCAAAACTGATACAGGATTGTTATCAGATCACATTTTTAGAGGTGGACAAGTCATGAATTCATTAGCTAGTCCACAGGGCAAGTAAAAGCTCCAATGTGTTGCCACGTTATGCTTGCCCAGGAGCCCAATTAACTAGGCTAAAAAGTGGCAACTAAACTAATTTAAATAAAAAGTCCTATGAGCTAATTATGTGCAAATTAATACACATTTTGGAAAATAAGTGAGTACTTGAATCAGTGAGAGGGGTGACTATGTAGCCATTGTCTCTCTTCACATTCTCTTGTCACACATAAACATGTTATTTTAGTTTGCCTAGCTTCTTTATTTTCACCTGATGGGAGTGATTAAACATGAGGTACTGAGTGCTGTGCTAGCACTTCAGTAATGTAACAGTTTATATGTTCCATTGCATTGTATTTTGCTCAGTTTTGTCACTGGTTCCCATCTAGTCCAGGTTCTGTAAAGATTTTCTAGCATACATTCAAAATAATTAATATGGCTAGTAAAAATAGTTCCTACCAACAGGCTCGGTTCAAGCACGCAGTGCAGCGGGTAGCAAGGTTTGGAGAAGAGTACTACATGCCACAGCTATTTGTGACACAGAGAAATATATGAACCAATTAAAACGTGTTATGTTTAAATAAACACATCAAATGAAAAGTTATGTTTTTTGAAATATCAATAGAGAAGAGGTTTTTCCTTTGGATTAGTGAAGCAAAAAAATCACTGGTGATGGTTATATAGCCTACTGAACCTGAAAAAACGTAATCTGCTTGTCCCAGGGGCCCAGGCTGGTAATCTGTCCACCGCCGTGTTGTGCCAACAATGCTGTGAATGTTGTTATGTTACAGATGAAAAAAAATTTGCACATGAAAAAAACTTGTCCATCATGATTGTGATGGTTTGCATAACTTGGCAACAGAATCTTGCACTGAATGCACTTAGTTATTAAGAGTTCAATACTGAGACATCAATACTGAGTTAGCATCAGGTATCGACATAGTTCTGATATCAATATTGTGTTGAAAATGAAAAGTAGGATTGGGACATCACTAAAAAGAATGTATGTGCATTTTTGTTTGTTGGTGGTGTGGACTCTCTGCTATAAATATGTATCATGTCTCCTGGTGAATAGAAAAAAAACCCAGAGAACTGGAATTTATTATTTCGTTTAGGGGATAAATTCTGTCATCATAGAGAACTACAGCTTTTTTCCTGGTAAAGTCCACCACAAAAATTCTGCAAAGCTTGGTTAATTACCATGTTGGATTGGTATCCTCTTATATACTTAGGCCACTTAAACGGCACCACTGTAATAAACACTGTTGTAATAACAGTTATGAACAGCCACACTGACTCTCTGATGTCCAGAAATTATACGCTTTGTCCATGTTGACATTTTTTTCCCTTGCAATCTTGCTAAGCTTCCATGTAATGCTTTTCAAAAAATTTTTTGCCCAGCAACCAACCATGACTTCAAATACCATTTGATTACAATGACTCCAGGATGGAGGATCTAAAGGCCATCCTGCCTGTATGTAAAACTATTTAAATGCATTTTAACTGCTGAGTGGACTTCACCATATGATTTTGCGATGCAGGGGGTCTTGTCATTGACGCTCTAGTCACGGTAAACATCTCCTTGTACAGGCTGAGAGCTAGTCAGCTGAAATATGCTTAAAACCTTGCAAACAAAGTTTGGAGAAAACAGCCTGCATATAACTTATGTTCAAAGATGGAGTCTTTTCTAATATAAGCGCATGGACACAAAAGCAGACGAAATGCACAAACCTGGCCAGTCTACTCACCAGCCTGGTTGGTTGTGACATTAAGAGAAACGTATTGGCGCAGTGGTTTGGTGAGCCCAGAGACACCGTTCACAGCCTCCACCTCAAAGGTGTAGTTTGTGTGGGCAAGCAGGTCGAGCACCATGACCGATGTGTTGCTCAGGCCCGTGCGCTGGGGAAGGTAGCGCACGTGGCTGCCGCACGGCTCGTGCTGCTTCGACTCGGCACTCATCTTCCTGCAGACCACGCTGTAGGTCACGTCCTTCCTGCCACCTGTCTCTTCCGGGGCGCTCCACTCCAGCAACACGCTTGTCTCGTTTACATTTGAAATGGCGTTGCGTGGGGCTGAAGGAGGCTCTGGGGAAAATGTAGAGTGAAACTATTACAAGTACATTCATGCTGTATGACAGAGCTACTGAACCTATGAACTTAATCTAGCTCATTTCAATTTTTCAATAGCCCACATGTGGCTTACAATTTTAAACATACATCTTATTATCATTTTTTTCATCTGAAAGCATATTTTAAATTAATCTGAACCTGCAGGTCCCGGGTGTTGATAAGGGAATATACTCTATAGAATCTTTCAGGCTCAAAAATTAGCTTAGTGATACATGTAAAAATGTTCCAGTCCCTAAGTGTTACACTGCAGTGTTTACTGTGAAACCAAAGTTTGGCTATTATATAGACTGTGTTATATAGTCTACAAGAAGAGCAGCATTATAATATTATTAGTATGACATCTGGTCTATTATGCTATATTCTAGCACTGTTCTTTCATAGGCTTTCATTGACAAAGTATTCTGGCATTTCAGGTCTGCATTACCTCAAACTGTACCAAAGCATAACCACAATATTTCTGGATAATAGGAAAGGGATTATCCTATTTAATAATTTATAGCTATAAACAGTCGTTCCCTCACCACACTCTTTTTTTGTCTCACTCAGACTTATTAAGGCACAAAGTGCAGCTTGTCATGTTCCTGAGAAACTGACCTTTTTTTTTGTTATACTTAGATGTTATTATTAGACTACATTATGTGTAAAATACATTATAAAAGTCCCTGTTAATAAGTTGTCACTATAAAAATGATAACATACTAGAATGAACGCATTAATATAACCCTTGCAGCTGGTACTACTGTCAGAGCTGTCGTTACAAAAAATTAATCAACATGTATTATTTCAAATAACTATAAATTTGATTTCAGATATGAAATACAAAAAGGCACGCTGAGTATTTACTTGTGCAGGCCATGTTAGTGGGGTCTGTGTCTTTCCTGTAGTAGCTGTGCTCACACTGACAGGAAGTGGAGCCCTCTGTTTTGGTGAAGCTGTGAGGAGGACACTTACTGCATGTCCTAGTCTGCAGAGCAGATCTGTAGAACCCAGGCTTACACACTGCAGATAACACACACACACACAGAACACAAAGCAGAAATGATTACATTATGAATGCAACTGATCAATGCCTTTGTACCACTTATTTGGATTTGATGAGAAACATTGGCTGTTAGAGTCAATCATTCATCTTCTTCATTAAAAAAGAGCAGGTGCTCATATCAATGGGGTTTAGATGGCTAAAATGCAGAGCGCTCATTAATACACCATACTGTGTCCCTCATCATCAACATTTCTAGCACAAATAAAACCTCTGATGTATTTATAATTTCACTCCCTTTTTTAATGTGCATCTGATGCTGAGTAATTAATATATTTTCGAATGCATTTCCTTGACTCAGGGTGGTTTTCTATGACTATAACTCAATTAGAGACACTAAAGAGTGGAAGAGTGAATGATACACACTGAATTGCTTATGTGAAAGGCTTTAGAGAGAACTCATCGAGCCTTACAACTCATCAACATCCACAAAACGTGGATTTGTAAAAGAATGGGATTTAAGATGTCCGTGGGATTGACGGAGCCTGTGCGTCTCAAGTTTATGACTGTTTAAATGACTTTCAGCTTAGCACTGATACTTCTGCACAGCAGACACACTGACACTGCAGAACACATTCAGGTAATGGATTGCTGTGGATAAAGAGAGACATATTATCAATGGCCTCTGCAGTACAAAGTGCCCACACAGACGTTAATTAAGGCTACCTGGGCATGCATTAAGAAGCTCTGTAAATTCAATCCAATGCCAAGCTGTAATAAAAACTATATTTTGTATCTAAAAAAAGAGTACTTATAAAGCTCTGTTTCTCACAACGTACTTTAAAATGCTTGATATTGATTTGTATTCGGGTCTGTGACTCTCTGAAAAATGAGCTGGCTATAAAGCAGCCTCATAACCGTCTCTCCTGCATGATGAAGACACTCAGATATCTGTCATTCACAGCATGCCGTGCTCTGGCCTCCACATTACATTTGCCTCCTGTCTGAAGCTCTAAATAGACCTCTGCAGGGTTTGGGATTTTTGGCAGCATCAGGCACTCTTATCCATACACAGTCCAAACGGCTTGCTTGTTTTAATGGTGCATAGCAGCAACAGCTAAGGATTTGCTCTCCGTAAGAATACAAATAAAAGAAAATAAGCAGTGTATCACTCTCAGCTCTGATCAGACACAGCACACTAATGTATGTATGTAATTACTTTAATAGAAACTCTAGTTGACATTTAAATTGTCCTTTACGTTTGAGCCACTCTGACTCTATTAAAGATCATTTCCTCTGCCATGTCTCAGAGTCGGTGTGCTCACAGAGAATAGACAGCCCCATACTGTAAGCAGTGCTGTTGATGGACAGCAAGATAAGGGAACCTCACTCAGGTGAAGCAGTGTTTCTTTGAACCAAATGATAACAGCAAATACTACTGAAGCAATGAAAAATCTTGGCTGAAACTAAACCCAACATTCAGAAAACTTTGGACTGAAAACCTGAAACAGCATGACTGATTATTCATATTCTTATTCTTCTTATCATTATTAATTGAAATTTTTGCATTTGTTCATAAACAAACTGAAATCATTTAGTGAACTGTATATATTTTGAAAATTTTCTTCATAAGGACTATCATACAAAATAACTGAATTTAGAGATACATTTCATCTTAGAAATTAAATACTTAATCCATGCATACTGAGATTTATACTGCTGCACAATCCTACAGTTTGACCTGTAAATGCACTCACTGTTCCTCGGTAGGTTTTGGTTTAACAAAATTTGTGTCCTAGGAAAAACACTTCTCTAGAAATTAGCATTATATTTCAGATGGCTGTGACTTCACAAAGGTTTGGCAAGATGTCAGCCTGTTATTTTTGCAACATTTATTGCATTAAGCTGTGGCTACTCCCTGGTCCTCATGTGCACAATTTTTCAGATGTGCCAAATAGGGCAGGGGGTCAACTATGACTATACATGCATGCCTACTTGCTTTCGTTATTTACATTTATAAAGCAATTTACTTTCCTTTACAGAGAGAGGTGTATGAACCGGCTATAGATGCACAGCATGACACATTCCTGTAAACAAACCCAAGGAGACTGTATGAGAACATTATGCAGTGTTTGTAAAAATCTATCTGACTTACTAATCAAACTATCTATAAACATAAAAATCATGTTAAATATTAGATAATATCTTTACATTAGGAATCATTTTATCAGTCCACAAATAAAGCTTAATACACACTTCATGTTAACATTATGTAAAAGTCCATTCAGTTGACAGTTGATCAGGAACAGTTTTTTGTTTTTCACCACACAGAACGCAGAAGGTCCTGGCAGGGGGTATAAGGTTTTGGAGGACACTTCTGGCAGCCGATGTGCAGTATATGGCTAAAATTATGCATGGGTATATATATAGCAGGAAATAATAGGCAAGCGTAAGGATCTGAGCGACTTGAACAAGAGCCAAATTGTGATGGCTAGACAACTGGGTCAGAGCATCTCAAAAACAGCAGGTCTTGTGGGGTGTTCCTGGTATGCAGTGATTAGTACCTACCAAAAGTGGTCCAAGGAAGGACAACTGGTGGGGCAGTGGTAGCTCAGTGGTTAAGATGTTGGACTACTGATCGGAAGGTCATGAGTTCAATCCCCAGCACCACCAAGCTG
>CM075019.1:16551253-16586150 GCA_037576675.1 Pangasius sanitwongsei | reverse complement strand
GAGGAACATGACAAAGAGTTCAAGGTGTTGACTTGGCCTCCAAATTCCCCAGATCTCAATCCGATCGTGCATCTGTGCTGGAAAAACTATTCATTTATGCAATTATCTAATCAACCAATCATGGACCAGAATTTCAAAGGAATATTTCCAACATTCTGTGGAATCCATGCCACGAAGAACTGAGGCTGTTTTGAGAGCAAAGAGAGGCCCTATCCGGTATTAATATAGTGTTCCTAATAAAGTGCTTAGTGAGTATATACTGTGACAGCATATTGTGCTTTCACATAATGTATAATAGCTATAGAGGAGAAGTCCTTAACTGAAACACATTCTCAGCCATTTTACTCTTTTGGTCTACTTAAAAACTAAAAATTTACCTGGTGGGCTATTGTGCTATTGTCAACTTTGCATACATTTCTGGCAGAAATATAAACCTTTTTAAAAGAGATTTTGCAGGAATTAAGAATATTTTGTGAAATATAATGATACATCATCAGCTTAGCATCATGCCTAACTCATAATTCATGTTATTAACAATTTAAAATTTGAAGTCCCAACTTCTAGCTTCACGATTTCACCACCTTTGTCTCATGTATTATAGAATTCTCTAGAAGACAGCCAAAAATACCTGAATGAAACCAGCTATAGTACTTGAGTAATAGGTTTATCATTTCATAAAAGGTTCCTTTTTAACAATTTATCAGTTAATACACTACAAGTTTGTACTGCTGGCATGGCATCTGAAGGCCCTTCTGTCAAACAAAGACATTTCTCCTTCCAACATGAACAACTAGTGACTGGGCATTGTACCAGCAACATGGCTGAAAATATTTTAAACATGAACCCCAAAACATTACTCCTTAGGAGGAAAAAAATATTGCACTTTACTTCAATTTACAGAGTATTTGTAGTGGCCTTGCAATTGCCATTAAACTACCTCCCACTGTGAGAATGACAAAGGCTGATTTAAATGTCAGGCTCTGAACCGTCTCATGCTAATGGAGCTGTAGTTTATCTGGATGGCTCTTAAATACCAGGCACAGCATAGTAGTGAGAGTTCTCCTTGAGCAAGTGAGTGAGTGTGTATGTGTACCTCAAATCATTTAAAGATTCACATTTTGAATTCAAGTAAGAATAAAAATCCTATTGTTATTCTGGCCATTTCTCTTGCATATGCTAGAAAGTCAGCACTGGAATAGTGTTCTGCATATCACTGATCTCTGATCATGGTGTAGCCTTGTGCTTCTCTTCCACTCTATTCTATGCCTGAGAGTTCAGCCTGTTCTTACAAGACACTTCATTTAAACAATCTGTCGTTTGACTATGATACATTTTCTGAGAATGTTGAGGATTACAAATATGGATCCCGACATGGCCAAATCCATTTCTCCACACTTCAGTCAGGCCGCAGCCTGATAATCCCACAGGACAAGCAGCATTATGATATGAAAGCAAATCTTAATGGAAACAAGATGAGGTTGGATTAAATAAAGGACTGGAGATGGGCCGCAGTAATGGTCCTTGTACGAGCCTGTGATTGGATTACACCAGGGACTGGTGTGAAATGAGAACTTCCTATATAATTCTTCTTCTATTAAACACACACACGCATAACACAAAGGAGCAGATTATTATCTACCAAATTATGTTAAGGTGTAGTACCTCTGCACCTTAAATACATACATCTATTTTTTTGCAAACCATTTAGCACACACATAGGAGGAGATATATACAGAGTCTCTAAAACCAGCATCTAACTGAATGACCTTGACAAAAACTTGGGTGCTCTATCATGCAGAATATGACTTACATCCTGAGCTCTTGTCTAGCCAAGCATGAAGCCAGGTTTGCTATCTTTCAGATGTCTTTCATTCTGCTTCCTTGTGTATAGTTTTAGCATTTAAATAGCTAATCTGTTTTTGGATTGATTTTTAAGCAGTGAATATCATCACTACATTATTACGATCTGAGTGCACTGATTTGCTTCCTGCGTGCATAATAACAACGACATAAAAAGGAGCCACAGGTAAACGAAGGCAAAATAAAATCATTCAAAATCGTTCACAGCTGTTATATGATAAAACTGAGATAGATCCAATAGGCTTTAAAGCTTTCTGCTGCTTTAGACCAACCCAGACCCCAAACCTACTCAATGGGTAAACACTGAATTAGTCTAAACTAAAACCCACCAATAACAGCTTTTTTCCACAGTTGTCTGGTGGTTACCATAAAACCCTGTATATACAGTACATGCGCTCTAGTCTCTACTGTGACAGACCTGACCCCACTGTTACTACATGACTACACTGACCGGTGCAGGATGGCAAGCAATGTTTTAATCTAAACCTTCTTTTTTTTAATCCCGTCATATGTTTTTTATGTATATATTTTTCTTTATATTTAATATTTTTATTTATATTTTTCTTTATATATATTTTTTATATATTTTTTTTCCTTTATATTTAATATTTTTCTTTATATTTAAAATTGTTCTAGATTTTCTTATTTTATGTCGGAACAGTTGTATAAAGCACTTCACTGCAAGTCGTACTGTGCATGGTTATGCATGTGACAAATAAAATTTGAATTTGAATTTGATTTGAACTTCTAATTGTCACTGCCACTATCACTATCACTGGCCATTTTAATAGAAAGGCTATGGTCTTTCAACTGTGGTGTGCAGAAAGGCATCTCAGAATGCACAACATGTTGAACCTTGAGGTGGATGGGCTACAACAGCAGAGGACAGAGTTCCACTCCTGTCAGCCAAGAACAAGAATCTGAGTCTGCACTGGGCACAGGCTCACTGAAACTGGACAGTTGAAGACTGGACCAGTCTTTGGATAAAGACCAATTTTCAACTGTCTGGACCAGTCTGCCCATTCTTCTCTGATGTCTCTCATCAACAAGGCATTTCTGCCTGTAGAACTGCCGCTCACGTTTTTTTTGTTTTGCGAACGATTCTGTGTAAATTCTAGAGACTTGTGTGTGAAAATTCCAGGAGATTTCGGAAATACTCAAACTAGCCTGTCTGACACCAAAGACAATGCAACAGTCAAAGTCACTGAGATCACATTATTTTCCCATTCGTTTGATGTGAACATTAACTGAAGCTCTTGATCTGTATCTACATGATTTTCTGCATTTCACTGCTACAACATGATTGGCTGGTTGGATAACTGCATGAATGAGCAAGAGTACAGGTGTGCAGAGTGTGTATTTGTAAAGAGCTCAATTTGACACTTTGTAGTAGGCCTATTCAGGCGTTCTGTCAAAATGTTGGCCAAACAAGTGCTATTTATTTATTTATTTAAACCATTTTTGCACAAATGTTTTCAATGCCTGGCAGGTCTGCTATTGGATAAAGTGAACATGATGAAGAGAGACATACATATACAGAAACCACTCTGATGGACTTTATATCTAAGATCTTCAGATTCCATTTGTAAGGGTTTTTTTCTAAGGAATTATTAGAAATATACGTAGTTTCTACTACATGTAGGCAACTGAGCAAACAAGTACACAGTCACTCACACACACACACACACACACACATATACAGCTGGATGATAATTTAATATAAATCTGTGTGGGTGTGTCAAATGTCAGTTTGTTTTTGTTTGCTGTCTCATATTGTTTGGCTGGTTTTCATATCACTCGAAGGTCTTCAGCTGTCAAATTACTGTATGGGAATAAAATGCATTTTTTGTCTATCATTACTTTTTCACAGTTGATGCTCAAACATAAGTTAGAGTTTTTTGTTTGTTTAGTTGCTTGTTTTTTTTTTATTTTCTTCACCAATGTGAGGTTGTATATGAGTATTCAAGACCATTCTGATATCTAACAAAATATGCTGCACTCATACACACTGTTACATTTCTATTTCACTACATAATAGGAATCATCATAAACATGTTATCTGTGCTTTTCATTCTGAGCACAGACCTAGACTAAAATCAACTCTTTTTAATCTCACCCACTACATCTTAAAGTCTTCCTGTTTCTCCCTGGAGACCTGTATGCACTATCCAAGGTTCCACCAAAAAGTCCTGGTAAAAACATCTGGCAGATGAAGTTAATTTACTTTAATTTACAATACAGGTAAACTGTAATTATATTCAAACATGAATAAACATGAATAATAATAAAATGAATGAAACCATTGAAATATGTCTGTTTTCCTGGTAATTTTCATAGTTCTAAAAATGAGATGGCACAATACTGGTACCAATACTGAAACCTTGAGTATCAGGTGATGTTGATACTCATTCAGTATTGTTTTCTTTAAAACCTACTAAGCTTTCTTTTCACAGTTAAACAACCAAAAAAGAATAAACAAAAGAAAAAACAGTCAAGTCTCTATATAAGCAGACATTTCCAGTTCCAAAAAAATGTATTTTCCAAACCCAATTCAAATCTTTGTCATTTGTTACAAAGATTAACATATTTGTTTGATGTGTTTTCTTAATCTAATCCACCATTTTTTTGCTGGTATGTGTCCGATATGGTATTGGGTATCGGATTGGTGCCATCTCTAGTAATATTATATTATTTTAACCATCAACAAGGTATTAACTTACAACCTGCACATAACATTTACGCAACCTTCACATAGCTGCCAAATAACTTTTATACAATCTTTATATGCATGGACATTAACTAACCCACAGGACAAATAAAAGCTCCAATGTGCTGCCCAGTCACCTGGAAACCAAACTGAAGAGGCTTAAAAGTGGTAGCTGACATAATATAATAACAATAATAACACTAATTAATAATATGGGCATTAATACACACTATAGGGAATGAACAAGTATATTATTAACCTCTTCTAACAAAGTTTCCAATGTAGTATATTATGTTTACAACCTTGACAGAAAGTCAGCAAGTTGTTGTCCAAGAATTTAGCTATTAGCTCGGGTGCTCTCTTCTTGCATCACATATAAAAGATAATACTTTTATCTGGCTAGCATCCTTTGCTCTCCATGTTTAAACACGAGGTGGGTGCAGTAAGCAGGAGACGTAGCCTACATCAAAATGCATCACACCACAGTTAAAAACATTATGATTAAAAATACACACCAATAGAAACTTTTGTTTTGCCAAAAAAGTCAATAAGAAGTAGGTTTTATTTCTGGATGTTGAATCTACTCATCTACAAGGTAACTATGAATAAAAAAGTAATAACTTGGAAGTGAAATCTGTTTGTCCCAGAGTTCTAGAGAACTTGCACACAACCTACAATCTTTAAATGACATCCACAGCAAACTTCTCCACTGCTCCCCCCCATCACATTTAGGCTAAACTGTGAGCCTTAAATCATTTCATGTCAGCCTTGTGAACTGCTTTTGTCACGCTCGACCAGGACGGCTGCTTGAGGATGCGAGGCCGACCCCTCCTGCTGCTACCTGTGGCATGATGTCTCTTCAATGTCATGGTGGAGGGGGAGCTCATAATGTGCTGCACAAAGGCTAATCCCTCATTAATATGCAGCTAACAGTGGTGGGTCTGACAATTAACAAGCTGGCAAGAAAGCTCATATGTACTCCCTCTAATGGAGGACCGTTTGGGATGAAACATATTGACTGATAGGACTTTACTGAATTTACTAGAAAAAGCTTCAAAACATGGCAAAAATGTCCAATAATTGAAACCATGGGGCTCAGATAGGAACCGAAGTGCAGCAAGTTAAAGAAAACCAATCAGTGAGAAACAGCATTGCTAATGAAAGAGCCACATAAATGCTCTGACAAATCAATTGGGTGCTAATTAGATGAGGAATCCGGTTGTACTGAATTATGGGAACAAACAGCAAATTCTCTTTATACAGATGCTTTTCAATGGCTGTATCTTTAACACTGGAGAAAATCAACCTATTACATATAATGAGAAATTTAAATTATTAATCAAATCAAATGAAACATCATAAGAGTTAGTCTTTTCATGAATATCAATAGTACATGGATATACAGCAACATGAACTACTGCAACAAATATTCTGTTTTTTTAATAAAAAGATAAACATCCTATTTCTATGTTTAGTTTCCCTCATGTAAACTCACCCAAAAACAAAAGCACACAAGTGGCAATGTGCAAGCGGGTGATTGGCAGCATCCAGTGTTGGTCTTTGTGCTTTGCCATTGTTGGAGCTGGAATTATTTATTTTCCCTCAGCACACTGTTTGAATAGCGGGGCGGGCCAAGCCTGATACTTGGCAACGGCAAATCCGCTATCTGAATTCCATTAAATCAATGACATGTAGTTGGAAATCTGCTAATACACTCAACACAAGGATTCTGGCACCATCTCAGTGTCTAACATGAGCAATGTCCAGATGCTCCTCAATATTCCTCTTTTCTTTCCGCTATGCAATTTTTGTATTCTTCGTTATGGTTATGCGAAGAAAAAAAAGCAAGCAAAAAGATGAAAATACTTTGCTAATAATTGATGTGAGATCTGCACGATTCAGTCAAGATTAAAAAGGGTTGATATTTAACCTCCTTACCCATGAGTCATCTAATAAGAATTGCTGAATTAGCCAAATTATAAATAGTGGAAACCGTCAGTCAATTTGAGGACAAGTTTAAATTATATGGGGTATTATATTGCATCTAGTATTGTATCGCATCATATCATATAGTTCTATACAAGGCCTTCGATTCAATACATCTGCGTATCAAACAATACATTCAACAGCCTGCATCATAAAATATCACTTATATTACCTTTAACAACTTCCCAGGAAGAGTAAGACACTGCAGCCAATTGGCTCTTGGACTAAAAAAGGAATTATATATTATATTCCTCATGTAAATATCAAAATCTTACTTGCATACCTCATAATTATTGCTTGCAAATGCGCTTTATTGTAAAGTTAGGTTTCTTGTGCCAATATAAAAAAAATCTGATTTGTTAGTTTTTATTGTAAAAAATCTGATTTGTTAGTTATAATTTTAAATTATTTGAATTTGCAACCATAACTGAAACAAGGTAATAGTGATTTAATAGTTGACTAATAGAAACCTGTGATATGTATTTGTAAAAAAAATTTAAAATCAAGACCTTGACTATAAAATTGTAAGCCTTCATTTGACTTTTATGGCAAAAATAAATTAATGTTATATACATGTGTTATTTAAATAATACTAAATATGCACTATTTAGTATTATTCACTATTATGAGAGGTCTTACCCCAAAATACTACTGAAAAGAATAAATTAAATGCTTTAAATGCTTTGACCTTGGCTCTTAAATCACAGAATTGTCAAGTAAAACTTTATAGGTTCAAGGTCTTAAAATATCTAAAAGGAAAGAGAAAAAACTTCAAAGCAGTTCAGAAGCCTCATCTTGATATTGTTGTATGATATCTAAAACAAAAACAGAGGAGGGTGGATTAAATGCCCTAATACACGAATTGCTCATAAACAGGACTGCTAACAACATTATTAGCCGTGGAAGTGGTCAGGTTGGTTCTCTGAGGGCCGTATTTAGTACCGTTGACTGAAAAATAAGACGAATACGCCTGCAGCGTGCAGGCAGAGTCACCGAGGTGCAGCGTTAATCAGAATGCAGTTAGAGTCAGCCTTACATAATACAGACTGAAAACACAACCTTGTACAGCTTCATGCTTGTGAAATAGTGTCTTTTATGGCAAAAAGACTTTTTGCATAGAGACGATGAAACCGTGCGGAAAGCGTTATATTTTTTTTCTCCTAGCTAAGCAGATGGGCTAAGTCAATGTCTAGAAAATGCTGTCTATTTATTTTTCTCCACTATTTCCCTTTAAGACTCGCAGCTCTGCACTGCAGTCTCTGACTCTGCTGTGAACACCAGCACATCACACGCACACGCTTAGGCTACGACAACTGCTTACAAATGACCTCGTAACATCCGACACTGCAGCCCTGATTAGATCAGCCTTCTGTGAAAGTGTCAAACAGTGACTAGAGTAGCAAATACTCCCCCTTTTTTGCTTCACAGAAGAACTGCGATTGACACATGGCTCCTGTTCTTTCATTACCCCAAATGTCCTGATTATCCTCTCTTGCTTTGCTTTAGTTTGCCTTTAGTAAGATAAACTGACTGCATATTTATTTTGCCTGCCTTGTGATAAAGAAAGAGCGTATCCTTCTCTGTGCTTCAGGGTGGGAAAGCTTCCTGACATCTCTGTCGTATCTTCCTTTGGCAAGTGAAAGCGTGCGGCGAGGGACTAGATCCAGTTTGACACTTCCTCCAGTTACAAATGACAGTTATGAAAATAGTGGAGCTCACGGGAGGGAGGGGGGTATGCCTCGCACCTCCAGGGTTGGGAGCTCCAGGGTAGCGTGGAGTTTGCATGTTCTCCCTGTGCTTCGGGGGTTTCCTCCAGGTACTCTGGTTTCCTCTCTCAGTCTAAAGACATGCGCTGTAAGCTGATTAGCATCTCTAAATTGTCCCTAGTGTGTGAATGGGTGCATGAATGTGTGTGTGATTGTGCCCTGCGATGGACTGGCACCCTGTCCAGGATGTCCCCCGCCTTGTGCCCCGAGTCCCCTGTAATAGGCTCCAGGCTCCCCACGACCCTGTGTAGGATAAGCGGACAATGAATGGATTGATGGATGGAGATCACAGATGATCCAGCTCTTTCAGGACACACTCGTTTGAATGAAATTAACCAAGGGTGTATCCGTTATCCCACTCTCTCTCTGTGTTTATGTTTCTCTCCTGTATCTGTCATACTGTCCAGATCAGTCTGGCAGTTCACTCAGCTCATCACTGTCCATCTCAATGAGCTGGCATTTTCATTTTCTGCATATGACATTCTGTCCCTTTAGTCATGATAACTTTGGCTAAATTTGCACTAAGTAGCATTTCATGCACTTGTAGATGACAAACATTTTCCTCTGGCTGTCACATGGCGAGCCTTGTGCTTCAGGATTGCAGGGATTTGTATTCCTAGTAAGTTCACCAACCAGAGAAAGTATTAGCATGTAGCTACGTTTCAATGTGGTGCGTTTGTAACATTAGCACATGCGTCTCGTTCTGAATCCCATAGCCTGCTGCACTACACACATCAGCCAAGATCTGGTGGATGATGGAGTGATTTTAACTAGGCAGACAATTTTTTCAGAATACAGAATATGCAGGCATGCAGAAACACTGACTAAACCAAGCAAACTAAAGGTCAGTTCAAAGTCATCACATAAATGTCCTGCCGTCACCTTGAGTTTAAACATGACAGAAAACAAAGATGATAGCTATAATAATAATAATATTTTATTATTATTCTAATAATATCTTTTACATGTATTGTGAGGAGATAGACAATATATCAGCCAATAAATTGCTGCCTTTTTGTTGAAGGCATGATCATATACTCGTTTATTTCACTTAGCTTGTGTTAATGCACTTATCTAGCTAACTAGTCAATTATGTTTCTGGGCAACCAAATCATGGGACTCGGTAGCACACTGAAGCTTTTATTTTCCCAGTGGGTTATATAGTGAATTTAAGATTTGTCCACCCCATCAAGGAATAGCTGTATTTTTGAAAGAAATTAGCTAAAGCAGTTTAGAGACAGAGGCATGCACTTTGCCTTTACCAAAACACCTGCAAACGGCGCTTTCAGAACTGGCAGGCGACAGGATTGACAGGCGAGTAGAGACGCCTTGTCCTGATTGGTTGGATGTACAGTTGGCGGTCCACATCACTTGTTTTTCTTCCATTTATAAAGCCTGGGTGGTGACAGATATTCAACAGATAATTTATAGATAGATATTTTAACATTTTATAGTATATTTTATAGTGTATCACTACACACCGCCCTTATCAGGTGTTAAAATGTACTTTGTTAAGCAAATGTAATATTGCCCCCCATTGTTCACATGGTCAGTGGCAAGATTAAATAAAATAAATAATTAATATTTCTAGTATCCATTTTCTGATTTGAAAGTCAATATCAGTTGGGATGCACCAAAATATTTTTAGCTTAAAAAGAGCGTGAGACTTTCAGATTTTGCCCACAAATGTGAAAATTCTAATCAGAAGAGTTTTGAATCCTGTTTTAAGGGATTAAAAAAGGATTAAACACAAGATCCTTTATAAATCATTTCATGTGGCACAGATGCACCATGTCTGTGCATTATCTTTTTAAACATTTTCAGGGAGTGGCTGATGACAAAACCTCTGTATATTCACACTTTATCCGTGTTAGAATAGTAGCTTTTGTTATTTGCTTTAAAAAAAAGCTAATCTGAAGCTTTGTTCACATTAGAGAATTTTTTTTATGAAATCTGAGAAGAAGCACTGAATTATTCACATAAAAACCTGTTTAAAATCACGTTTGTTTTAATTTATCCTAGTTTAGACAAGTCCAATGATGAAAATACAAACGCATTTAGACACAGTCTTCAAAAATATCTCAGTGACCGCTGTTTTTGTGTTCTAGATATAAAGTGTCTGTGGATGGCGTCAGATTTGTTAGTCCATAAACAGAAAGCTTTCGCTGGCACTCACAGAAGGACCCTTGGGAGTGAGAGTTGGCCACTCAGAGGAAATGTGACCTATATTCCTGTAAGGGCATAAAACGGAACACTACACGAAAGAGAAGTCACATCTTCATCCATCAACAGTCAGTGGTACTCCATCATCCATATCAGACAGGCGCATAAAAAAGAGCCATGCTATAAAACTGACATTTCTGGGTGTTCATATTTTGGAGGTTAATTTTTTTATGGGTGCTACAATTGAGTGTATTCCCCAAGCTGTCTCGACCATACTGTACCTATCAGGAACTGACTGAGCTTAGGCGAATGAGACACGGGATCTGTTAATCGGACAGGGCAGGAGTATGAGTGGAATTTAAATATGTACACCTTTTACTTCCCTTTGGACTTGTCATCATATTCCTGTGTTACTCTACACAATTTAAACTGTCATGATTTCCTCTCTCAATCTAATTAAATTGCTCTTGTTCAAGTGACGAGCAGGATGTAATCAGGATGTCTCCCTCAAGAGTGCGTGGCTCCTCTCTTGTGCATCTCTGGTGGATTCTGCTCTTGTGTTTACAGTCATTTTGTAATTGCATGCAACAATCCTGTGAATAAGGAGTGGCACTGTGTATACTCCTTCTGCTTGTTCATCTCATTAGGAATGGGATTGTAACGCTCTCTCGCTTCATGCCTGCTGAATGGGGGTCCTCCCACACACGATTGGGCAAAATTCATTTTCAACGCATTGCTGCCTTGTCTGCACGTGACCTGGGCAACCGCACAAAAAGCCACAGCTTCCAGTGCAGGGCCAACGGGCGTTCCCTTAGGAAGGCTCAATGGAAATTAATTCACACAGAAATATCATACCATGCTCCAGAAGAAAAAAAAGGGGGGAGAGAAAAAAGTCTTATCGCAAAGCACCAACTCGAGAGCCAGACAAAAGGAGCAATCTGTGGAAAGGATGGAAAAGAGGGAGACGGACAGAAGAGGAAGGGCCCATATCGTTCACAGGACACATTGCCCTCCTCCACCGCTGGAGCGTGTAACCATCGCTTCTCTCCTCTCTTCTCCTCTGCTCTACCATCCCTCTCTATCCCTCAGTCCCAGTCATCATTATAGCCTCCAGCTCTGGGTGGGGGCTGCGGGGGAGGCTGATCACCAGTGTGGCTCGTAGGAAAGAGAGAAGCACCTGATGTCGCACTGGAGGATAAATGATTAAATGCCTGCAGAACAGGAGTGTGAGAGCAAAAGAGAGACAGTATTTGCAAGTGTGTGTGAGAGAGAGATGGCTGGATGGCTGCACAGCCCTCTGTGTGTGTGTGTGTGTGTGTGTGTGTGTGGAAGAGAGAAGTGAATTGCTGGGGTTCCATCATCACACGGCACACTGAGCAGCCAGCACTGATAATCTATGAGTGGCTCGAGGAAGAGGCTGAAATAAGGACACTGCTGAATTACTGTAGGCACGAGACACAGTAAGGATGAACACATGGGAACGACTTTGTACGCCATAACCACCGGATTTGCTCCTAAAAATTACTGTTGCCCGTTTCCTGCACGGTGTCGTTCATGTCTAAGGAATGATGAGAAAAGGTGCAACATGCTCATCAGCTGTGAAAACTCTAAAGCCGACTTTCATCCTCTTCCTGCAGTGTGTCTGGCTCACATTTGGGGAAAGTGTAAAAATTTTATATCTCTGAATGTCAAAGACTGAGGAGAAGTCTCTAGTTGCCATAGAAACCAAAATGAGGATGTACTGTATTTATCGACTCCAGACACGGACAGGGGGAAAACAAAGTTGAGTTTCCATTGCATGAAATGTCTATAAAAATACAAGGTACGATGGTATCTCACAGAGGAGTGTCGCTACAAATAGGAAAACAGCGGCGAAATCGAGCGGAGAGAGGTTGCTGTAAACATTTGAGAGAGTATGACTCAATCAATGATGACACATCTTCAGTACAGGGAAAGTAACGTCTACAGTCATTCTGTCAACACACAGGTCAGAGATGCTTGTTTCAGTAAAACTACTAGAATCTTTTGCATACGCATGAAAATCAGAAAGCCAAAATTCCACTGATGATTTCAAAACAGACTGATGCAAACTGTCTTTGCTCAACTGTCTAGCTAGAGGCAGAAACGGAGTAAGCATTTCTAAAAATAATGACTTAAACTGGGTCAAAGCCTTTTCCATCAGCCTGCATAGACTAACAGCCATATATACAGAATTCATGTTTTCAGGGAAGATCTTAATGATCTTAATAACTGTCCCCATGTAGGCAAATACAGGCTAAAACAAAGCAGGGTGCTGTGAGCTCTGGGTTATTGTGCTGTCCAGATTCTATGATTCATCACAGGAGTCACTGCACCCTCTGACAGCTGTTAGATAGTCAACCCATCACACACGCACACCTCTTCTCTTTCTCATGTCATCACTCCCTCCGACCACTGAGCCATGCAAAGAGTTTCTAATAAGATTGGCAATATTCACAACACTACTCCTCTTCCAATGTCCTACATAAATCTTTTTTGTTTCAATGACCTATAAATCGCGTAGCATACGACTAAACCGGGATCGTGTTAAGAATCTGAGCTGAATGTCACTGCACTCCCTGGCTACGCAAAGGGCGTGGACAGTCTTCAATGTCCGTGACATTCATAGGCTTGGTTCAAGGAGGAACGTTGAACATGCGGTGCCATTTGCCAGCCTGCATTTGCATAATAATGAAGATGTTCACCAACCTTGACAGGAGCCATTAACTTCCTCATGGCCTGCTTGGCACATGCACCTCCCGATGGGCACCAGCCACTCCCCCTCGGCGCTGCAGTGCATTCTGGGAAGCTCCTCAGCCACCGAGTTATTCACGCAGGTCCCCAACACCTCCAGAAGCTGAGAAGAGTCTGACCCAGTGATGGTATCTGGGAAGACGGCCAAGTTCTTCACCACCATGGGACACTTTTTGTAAAAGACCCGCACAGACACGAGGGCGATGCAGGCTCCCAGGTCTTGGAAGGCCAGGTAGAAGCCTTTCTTAGTGAGAGGTCCGACGTCTCTTACTTCAGTGTTTAGCTTCATCACTCTGTCACCCAGATCCAGCTCAGTGAAGCTCTCATCAGCTGCAATGGTGTCGATCTTAGTGTACTGGCTTTCGCGGATGTTCCTGTCATCATCGTCATTGGACTCGTAGTAGTAGACATTGAAAGTCTCTTTACAGGTGCCCAAGCCACCAGGCAGGCTGTTACAGTCCCTCAGAGTGAATTTGAGCTCCACAAACACTCGCTGAGCACCTTCATTTAGAATCCAGCTCGTCTGAAGCCAGTTGTTCTGGTTGTGCTCCATCACTCTGCACACCTGATATGTGTGAATAGGAGCATAGTTTTCATCCACCTCTCCGATTTCTTCCCACTGGCAAAAGACAGAGAAAATTAAATTGTAATTCTGCTGAAATGATAGACAGTATTTATTTGTAATTAGGTAAATGCATTTTTAATAATCCATAGTATATAAGCAATCAAATGCTTCTTGAATTATGTTTTTGTGATAAGAATTACACAATAAAAGCAGCATATAATACCAGATCATATTGGTTTCCAATCTACCATAACACTGTTGAAGACAACAAAGCTATTACTTTTTTTATTCTTTCTTGTGCTCTCAACCAGAAAACACCCATAACAATATATCAGGCAGCTGAGAGATTGAGACTGAGACTGAGAGATTGTAATATACAGTCAGAAAAACTTTAACACAGCAGTTAACAAGGCAGGACCTCTAAAATGTAGCTCAAGGGCCCAAACAGGCCTGTGTGCTCTTCAAATGTGCAATCAATGACCACCGTGATCCTCCCGAGGCATCACATTACCACTAGGCAGGGACCAGTGTGACACTCGCTGGAACATGCAGAACTGTACACTAGGCTGAACGGCCCAACGCAAGAGCAGTGCAACTGTAGCACCGAGGACTCATTCATCTCACACAACTATTTTTGTCTCTGACAAAGTAGAGGCTGCAAACATTGGATCACAGTAGATACGTTACTCACTGGGTACATGGCACATTGTAAGCCAAACTAAGAGTCATCCCAGTCGGAGCCAGCAACTACTTCTGTAGTTCAATTCCAGTCAGACGAGCCCTCTTGACCACATGTGCTGGGCTGTGGCCCTAGCTTGAGGCTTAACTGAGCTAATTGCGTTGGGAGTGTGTTACCAGAGCTGCATGAAAAGAGCAGAGCTGCAGGCTCTGAACTTTTCATTCTGATCGCATGAGTATGAGTTTTCTTGCTGGTCTCAAGAGTATCCCAGTGCCATCACTCCCCCCCACCCCCACCCCCCCAAAAAATATCCGTGTACCCTGACTTTCTTTGCATTGGGGATTTGGAAAGTACCTGAACAGCACAATTCCCACAAAGAACATGTGGAGTTCAGCACAATACTGTAGCTTTACTGTGGTTCTGTCTGGTGTTTAAATACCACAGTGCCACACGAGCAAAGTAGTTTACTGGAAAATGCACTTTCAAATAATGAGATAAAAAAATTCCAGCTTTAAAATGCATCTCCATAGGTAAACCCATAATGGCAGCATTGACACATTACCCTGGCTATTTTTCATGGATGCTCTGATTGTATCATCTATTACTCCACTTACAGTCTAACCACATTTCCCCCTGTCAAGGTGGACCATAAATGTGGTTCAGAAAACACATTAGCAGCACCCTTTTTTTCAGGCTCTGTTCACAGCAAATTTCCATTTCATTCCAGGCAGCCAAATGTCCACATAACGTGGTTTGAAGCTCACTCAGCCATAAATGATTATATTCCTCTAATAAACACAGGAGTCCTTTCAGATGGGTTGCGTTAATGCACCAAGCAGAAGGGGGTGATGGTATGGGGGGGCACACTTATAAAAATCTCAGTGAACCACAGCAAATAGGATCCTTTCATATTTCCATAATGTGCTGTTGTTAGCTCGGTCATGATATGCAGATACTGAGAGAGCTACTGCAACACTGTAAAAATAAACAGATAAGGAGTGAGATCACACAAGTCTGCAACAGACACCCATTCTAATTAAAAAGTACACCTCACTATGAGCAAGATAAAGCCCAAAAATTGGCAATCCTGGTCAAAACTGATGAGGAACCTTTATTTAAAGCACTGAAGCTTTTATGTGTATATATAAGGTGCCAGTTTGGGTTGTATGTGTCACCTTCTTTTCTTCTTCGTTTACACATGCCACGGGAGTTCATGACAGCCCATAGAACCGTCTGCATGTCAGCTTTACACATTGAATTGGTATGGTTCCAAAAGTCTTCTCTCCTGCGCTGTGTCACCAGGCAGCATAACACACTCGGAGGAAAGAGCCATCTGCCCTCTTACGCATACATGAACTCACAGATGCCCACAATTGGCTTGGGTCACTGTGATTGACGGTGGAGAGAGTATGCTATCCCTCCCTCCCAGAGAGCATGGCCAATATTGTTCTCTCTTTTGTTCTCTCTACTCCATATACTGTAGCTGTTGCACTGTCAAGATTCAATCATTCAATTCTCTGTTGCACCACACCAGAGCCTTCTCAACAGCACTGGCACCCTTCATTGGAAAGGAGCAAAAATTAATATATAAAAAGAATAACACATGCAGTAAGTTATATTTTGAGCTCACGCATATAAATCACTAAGGACAAAATGTAACAAGATTAACAAACCTAAAACACTGAAATTAAATAAATATTTAAATTTAATTCAAGTTGAAGACATTTCATGTTAAGCCCCTGTTGAATATTGAGCATCTATAGTTGCATGTGCAAGAAAGAAACATGTGGAGGGTCCAGGCTTGAAAGGGCCTTATTGTACTTTCATATGGGAATGGCTATCACTTACGGCCAATCTGCCTTTAGTGAAGTTTCCAAGCGCAGAGGCACTCCAGTACTTCAGGCACAATTTTAAAAAAATGTTTGAACCATCATCATCCTCTGCTCTCAACTCTTCCAAATCCCCAGACCTCCTTTCTAGCGAGTCTCCTGCTGAGGCGCTCTCTCTGTTCCCTCACCTCCACTAACCCACATCGCTTATTTGCAACCGCTTTTTACCCTGCGAAACGTCAATTCTCCCTGTGTGAGCTCTTGTGTGCCTTAAGCACAAATTTACCCAAGCACTTCAAACTCTGCTGGCATTGGCCCTTTCTCCCTCAGTGTAGAAGGTGCACCATGCAGAGAGGGAGAGAGCAAAAGCACTCAAGCCTTCACGCACAACCTGCTGACTTTAAATCAATAACCAGTCATTACCTCCCATTTCCCAATGACCATTACTGAGACACCTGGCTAACCCCTGTCACTGAGGCCTACCATTCAGCAAAGGAGGAGCTACACAAACCTGATGAGCACAGGTAAAACTCACTCCCTGTGGTTACAACATAAAAAGTGTGTGTGTGTGGGTGTGTGTGAAAGTGAGTCTTTCCAAGCAGGTCGAAGCCAGGGCATGACGATCCTCTACTGAGGGTCACATAAATGTCTCTTGGCTTTTGGTGAAAAAGAGCAGTGTTTGAAACTGGAGGTGCTACAGGCCAGCACAAAGCCTGGATTTAGCTGATCTCCTGCAAATCGCTTCTTTGGCCCAGTGTTCTGACAGCACTTAAAGGGGCAAGTGCTAAAAACAAACACATTTAACAGAAAAGGTACTAGTCTCTCTAAATAGATACTGCTGAATGTAGGCAGGAAAGATACTCAGACGTTTAGCAGAGCCAGACTGTCTCTCTAAACAGCTGCTGAGCTACACACTCATTTGGCCTAATTATACTAGAGACAGTGTAATCATGCACATAAAAGGTGATTACAAATCAGCCGCCTACAAGCTCTTGTTGTTCTAAAGCTGCTTTTCAGAATTCATGTTCAGCAATTTTTTTTGGCATATTTTGTTAAACAGATATAGACACAATACTGAAAAGTAGGATGATTATACATTAGCACAGAAATAACACAAAAATGAAATTATAGCCAAATATTTGTCTAATATTTAGTATCTGTCTAAGCTAATAAAAAAATGACCTATATTATGGATGTCACTGATATGTAGACTGCTTTATAACTTTAGTTCTCTTTTCATTACAGGCTAATCACAACCTCTGAAAATTTATTCTCTCCTTCTTTATATTTATTTTATAACTCTATAGTGCAGCATTCACAGTCTGAACAAATTATAGTGCATCCTGTTCCCTCATTTAGGATAAATGATCACAATTTCCCCCGTATATCCTGAGTTAGAATTCAGACAAGCTCTCAAGCACCCAATCCATTAAAGACAACATAAAGCAGAGAACAGAAACACATTTTTATCCATATCATGACTCATTTCCTACTGAAACAGGCTTGTCGTTTTCACTCTGATTACTGTTGGGGTGGTGGGGGAGGTTTGGGGTGGAATAGTATAATGTTGTTACTTAATGTTATTTTTTTCCAGATGCTTTTAAATGATTAACGATTGATGTATTCAGTGCAATATGACCCAGGAAATAACAAGGTTAAAAAAAACCATATATATATTTTTTTAAATTGTCACTCCATTCTGGAGAAAACTCTAGAGATATATAATTAAAACACTACAATGCATGGCTTTGTATCATTTACCACCAAGAGTGACTTAAAAAGCTGCCTTTTATTTGGCACAGATTTATTTCCCCCCAGAGCAACGAGCTCGATATCAGGCGAGGATATTTGTATTGCTATCTGAATATTTATTTCCACACCACGTGTGCCAGGAGAGTTAAGAGCTTATTGTTGGGCTGCATTGTTGCAGCCGAGGGCAGGTGCAGGTAAACACAATGCTCGAGTTCTCCCTTCACTTCACCACGGGAAGCTGAATTGAGCCGTGACTGCGCACTGTCAACAGCGACTACAGGCTTGGCACACTCACAAAGACCACTGAGCACCCCCAGGGTCAGCTACTGCTGCATGCACATACAGCGATGAGTGAACGTTCACACAACGCACAGATGACACACAATGCTTGTGGAAGTGGCTAATCTGAGTGAAAACAGAGACATTATCTAAACATAAGGCAAGGCTTTTCATATCGTAGAGTGTTTATATATGAGTCTCGGCATGCAATTTTCTTTTAAGCATTCTGACTGTTAGTGGATATAGGAAACACACACACACACACATACACAAAGAGTCCTCTAACAGATGGCTCCATACATAATCATATGCAATGCTTTGTTAATGAACTGTACTATCACACCAGGATATGGGCAAATGGTGATGTCATTATGATCAGATGTTACGTTGATGATGTCCTTTGTTTTACTGTGAATTAAAGCTTGTCTGTTACTCGCTAACCATGAATGGCTCATGGAGCTGAAAATATGATGTTCTCATCTTGAAGATTTCAGCCCCATCCACGTGTATACTGATATTTCTGAAAACACTATTTTCTCTCTGCATTTTGGCCTCCACAAAAAAAAATGCCTTTTTGGGTCACTGAACACAAGCTTTTCAAAAACTCAACCTTTACTGTTTTCGTGTATGGTTTTTAAAACAACATCAACCTGCGTATGCCCACTGTGGTTTTGCGTGGGTTGAGTGTGATACGACTCTGCTTATCATGGCTGTTGACCAGGATCTTACTTTGTAGTCTGTAATTTCTTATTTGATAACATGTTTGCAATTTAATTATACTTTGCTTTATTATTACACCCTCATGCAGAGGCACCACGACATGAGCTACACTGTACTGCTCCTAAATCCACCAGTCCGGTGCTACAAGCCACACTGTGAACAGAGATTTTGGATAATATTTTGGTCTCGTTGACTTTGTATTCAAATGTAATTCAAAGAAGTAGTCCCACCTCATCATCAGAGCACACACAGAAATATCTAGAGAGTGTACAGAGCTCTGGCCATGTTGGTGTTTTTCCATGTTTTGCTGTCTCTATTGCTCTCTACTGCTCAATGCACAGCTCGTAATGTTTATTACTGAGGCATTTGACATGACAGTTTATGAAACATTATCACTGGGCTGGTGTGCTCATGTACGTGTTTTAAATATTGTTTTTGTATCGTCGTGTGGATGGAGGAATTTTAAAAAATGTTTTTCATGTGAACTGGGATTTTTTTTAAAACTAAATCTAACTACAGTTTCAAAATTATCCTTATATGTGTGGGCTTTAGTTTATACAGAATAAACAGTTCAGTTTATTTTGTTATAGTTTATTACGCTTATACAAAAAAAGTATGTGATATATTTTCCCAATGAAATTTTACTCTTCACTTTGCTATTGTTTCATTCACTTTTCCACTTTTCCACAGGTTTCAAAATCTAAGTGGTTATAAAAATCCTCTATATAACCTCCCCCAATTATTCAGCTTTGATTACATTCACAGTTTTTCTATGAAATTAGAACAAAGAGTAGTCTCTTTCCCTTTAAGAAAAATAAATCTCTCTCTCTCTCCCTCTCTCTTCATGTCTCTGATGTGTTCGTGTTCTATTATTTTTCACTTTGAATCTGTCTTTGCTACACTCAAGGGAATTGTGAGACCTTGAGATGTTATCCTGGGCCCAATCTTAATGCAGTGAGGGAGTATATAACTCACCCCATTCTTCGGGTAGGCTATCCATCCGAGGTCACCCATTATAGAGCGTGAGTCCAGCAGGTTCACTGTGGGAGAGCAGGACACAGGAGAGAGGCATGTTATTAGGATACTGCAGGCTTTCAGAGTATACAGTGATAGTGTTACAGCTATACAACACATTGTAGAAGAGTTAGCATTAGAAAATGTATTAATCTATTAAAAGTCAGTGCATATCATGTTATCTTCAGTATAAATCCATTTCTTAAAATTAACATTTCATTACTCATTCATTTAATTAATATTTTTCAACTGGGTATGACACAATCGCTTGCAGTATGTATGTTCTGCAAGCAGAAATGTGACTAAATAACACCGTGTCATCTTCACATCACCATTGAATCACAACACGTTGGCTACAGCTGGAGAATTCTACAAATGAATAGGGCTAGCATTAATTAGATGACCTTTAGAGTCTGTCTGATCATCAGTGAATTGGACTTTAATCAGATGTTACGTGGCAGCGCCATTTAGAATGTGTGAAATCATTTACAGGCAACAGCAGGCAGCGTTATAAAACAGCACAGCAGCTCAATAAAAAAAAATGCCTAGCTAATATTATAAAATGACAATGACCGTGAAAGGAATGCGGCACTTTCCAGATGGTGACCAGGATAAGGAACAGGGTTCAGTTTTTCAGAAATTCATTTAAAAAACTAGACACAGAAAATATAAGCACACATTCGCCATGAGGTTGACGGAAAAGATTCATGCCTTCACTACAGCGTCACATTCTCTTAGTGACAATTAATCTGGGTTTCAGATGTGTTCCACTTGAATGACAGATATCGGTGTACATTGTTCTACTTAAGATGAAATATATCCTGGGGAGAATCCCGTAAATCTAATTAGGACAAAAAGTATAAAGTATAAACTGCTGAACTAGATCATGTTCTAAGGTTATGTCCGTCCTACGGCAAATACAGAGGGGGGGAAAAAAAACGTCCAATGTGCTCTTTCCTGACATTGTTCTTTAACTGAATGACAGGCCTTCATGTAAGAGACAAATAAAGCCAGTGATCGTGACCTAACAAGAGAAAAACATCCGTATAATTCAAAGGGCAAAAAGAAAATTTCAAACAAAGGAGCGGAGACAAACTAGTCAGAAAGGTTTGTCCTGCCTGGAAAAGAAAAAACGAAAACTCTGTAATCTGCATGGCAGGTTAGAATAGAGGTCGGCGCTTGGCCAGTGTATTAAAAGTCTGCCAGGGTTAAGGAATTGTGACTTTTATCCTTCCTCATGTGCCGTGCCGTTGTGAGTGCCGATGGAGGCACTGAGCCGCCTGGTGCCCCCACGCTGCTCCACGATTCATTGTGCCACAGTCAGCAGCAATCAATCACACACTCCACGTACCTGTCATGCACCATCCATATGCTCACTCCAAGCAGTCATCTGAACAATTTACATATTCTATATGACAGCGTGAAAGCACTTGGACTGAATGACAAATTAGAGCACATCAATTATAATTAAACAGGAATGGCTGGCACTTGGCGTGGTGAGCGGCTGTGCTTTGTGTGTTTTGTGTCGGTTTAAAACACTGCAATGCTGAAGAACTTAAGAGTACAAATAACTACTGTGTATTTGTGCGATGCAGAAATTGATGAAGAGATGCAGAGATGTCAGTGTGTGTGTTACATGCTGACAAACCTGAATGGCTTTCCTTCTTCACCTTTGTTTCATCTCTTGAGAGGATTTTTTGCTCACTGCCATTTATTGACTTCCACACACACTTTTTCCAACTCAATCCAAAGTCAGTGAATTCTCACCAAAGACACTGTTGACTTTATTTTAATGTAATTTAATATTAGTACATTAGTACTCATGTGACATTCTGCCACCTCATTTCTAGGCTTTTTTTTATGCAAAATACTTCAGAAAATAGGCTTGTATGCAAAATGTTTTTTTTTTTCATGGGCACTCTGGATTTTAAATTTTGATCTCAAATTGCAAACAGCATATCACACACTGGTTTTTCATTCACAATTTTGACCTATCAAGTCAGTGAGTATTCTGTTGCAACATGTTTTGATGGGATCACCATAGTGTATAAGATCAAAGACAGACAGAAAGAAAGAGAGAGAGGGAGAGAGAGAGAGAGAGGGAGAGCACTCACATAAAGTAGTCACTCGTCTATCTACAGAGACGAGCAGACACAAAACAATCTTAGATGCCCAGGGAACAAAGGCAGCAATGTGAACCAAACAGAGACAGAGCTCTACTTTTTCAGAATGCTCAGAAGTCAGTGAGAAAAAAATGCATAGCTGTGAATACACCAAATTTAATAACCTCCGGGATATTATTATATCTATTATGGGAATGTATGTAGTGCTATCCTCTCCTGCCACCTTCAGTGACCACGCCATTAAGTGTACACACACACACACACAAACACACACGCTCACAAGGTCTTACTATCCTTGTGAGGACCTTCCACTGACATAATTATTAATTCAGCTAATAAATGGTATGCCTACACCTAAGTATAAAGCTAACTTAAACCTCAGTAACCAAAAGGAAACAGGCTTCACTGAGAAAAAATGCCAAAGTAAACCAAATGTCCCCACAAGGTCAAAACTGTCAGATAGTCCTATCCTTGTGGGGACATTTGGTCCCCACCGTGATATAAAACATGCCCAAACACACACACACACACACACACACAGAAACCTAGACATACACTACAATCACAAACCCTACCTTTTTTTTTTATTTTTTCTTGCTGCAACATAGAGCAGCAAGAAATTTTCTTTTAAGTTTCTTTTCTGTTATTTTTTTAAAAGTCATAGACGAGCCATGCACAGCATGTTCGTTAATTGTTACTGCAATACCAATAACACAATATTAAAATAAGCACTCTAACACAGCAATGTATTTAATTTTTTTGTCTCAGCATTCTCAATGTCTAAGGTTTTCTGAACGGTTTTCTGTGGGTGGTTTGATAAATCGTGGTGTTGGCATGATCCTAAATTATGATGATTTTGGTCAATTTTGGTCAAATGAAGACAGGCTAATCATGCATGTGACACATCATAGGTTTACGAGTCTGTTGTAACATAATATATGGCAAGGCATATCATGATGTGCAGCAATTAGAGAGAGAGAGAGAGAGAGAGAGAGAGAGAGAGAGAGAGAGAGAGAGAGAGCAGTATCATGCTTATAGCATCCTGATAATATAGATTATATAAATTAGTTTCCTTTAAGTTAACCTTTAAATCATTGAACTTTGAGCTTGTTTTTAACTGCGGGCTGGATTAATGGGAATTTAAGGACATCTTCTTTCTCAGAAAAAAAGGGTACTAAACTGAACCTTTGCATGTCGTTATCTTTTTGTACCTTTACTTTGTATCTTATAGTGGCCATAGTGTGCCTTTTGAAAAGAGTTAAGCTGCTAGACTGTAATTGCCTTGTATGCTTTCTAAGTAAAAGACACGCTAAAGGTACAGAAGGTGTACTCTTCAGGGTACTTCAGGGAATAGTACCTTTTTTCTGAGAGTGTGCTCAGATCTTGAGGATGGACCACGACATGTGGTGACATGAAGAACTTTTTCACACGGGGTTGTTTACATTTTAAACTAGCTTCTTGAAGGAATTGTGTCTTTTACAATCTGTTTCAAATTCAATAAAGAAGAAAGAGCACTGAAGGGATGTGAATGTGGAGCGTTTTCCAGAAAAAATGTAACCAACACCGTGACACTGTAACAATTTTTCACGTCAGTGAAATTATACAATTTTATAAAAAGCATAAAAGGCATAAGAAATGATCTCTTCTTATAACAGGTAGCTTACATTAATGCTGATAGACTGAACAGAGAGCTCGCGCTTCATCCCACTCACGGCTAGGCTAACGTTTTTGGTCTGAAAAGCCATACTGAGGTACTCTGAGGTACTTTTTCGTCTCTCTGGTATTACATTACATAAAATTCACTGAATTCTTATCAAATTAGTCAAATATTCTTCTTACCTTCGTTGCTGGGGGCCCCCTGTGTGGCAAAAACGGCGAAACCGAAAAAGAAAAGGCATGTTATTTTTACAGAAACAGAACTCCACCGCGAAACCATACTCGTCTAAATGAGTGAGGTTGGTGAAAAAAAAAAAAACGTTTCAAATGACTGTACTGAAATTCAGGCTCAGTACTAAATCCGTCCCACACTCCGTTCCGAAGACATTAGCGTAGCGCTAGCGGTAATTACGGCGAAATAAACTCGCATTTGAGCGGCGCGCCAGTCGCGGAGCTGGAAAAGAAACGCTGAAGTGCTGAGCGCCGCGGCTCGTGCGCGCGTGTGTGTGTGCGCGTGTGTGAAGCTCGCGAGCTGTCAGACGCCGCGCGCGGGGGCGGAGCAGAGCAGCGCGCGCACTTCCACCATTGGCTCGCGTGACAAATAAAGACAACAGCGAGCGCGCGGGTGACAGGAGCCAAACGAGGACGCGGTTCGGAAGGTTGCATTTAGAGTCGGGAGAGACGAATGCATGCAATTAATACAACAAAATCATTTATATAGTGCTTGACAAAGAAAGAAAGAATGCATTGGGTAATTTAACTTTTTTTAACCAATGCTCACTGCTATCTTACTCAAAAATCTTATTACATAATAAAAATCAGTATTAAAAGAGTGTGTCAAGACTTCCTCAGGTTCCAGACCTGATTCCTGATTTGAAGAAGGCATGAACAAATGTTCAGACGTTTAAACATATACACACTCACTGGCCACTTTAATAGGAACACCTGTACCTCTGTTTTATTCATGCAATTACCCAACCAGACAATGTGGCAGCAGCACAATGCATAAAATCATGCAGATACAGGTGAAGAGCTTCAGGTAATGTTCACATCAACCATGAGAACAGGGGAAAATGTGATCTCAGTGACTTTGACCGTGGCATGGTTGCTGGTGCCTGACGGGTTGGTTTGAGTATTTCAGAAATCTCCAGTGAGTGGGAGTTCTGCGGGTGGAAACATCTTGTTTGACCTGGCAGGAAGGTTCAAGCTGACTGGAAGGTCACTGTAAGTCAAATAAGCTGCAAAAAATGACATAAGTGAAAATATCTTGAATACAGTCAAATATATCTAGTATTTCCCATTATAAGATTACAATCAACCACATATAGGATTATTAAACCTGTTTCTACAGGACACTTTTACTCATTTCAAGCTTAAATCATCTTGTTCTATTTGCAGATAATCTGTCTAATTTTAAGCATTTATTTCTATAAAGAAACAAAAGTATCTGCTAATAGAAAAAAATTAAAGCTTGAAATGAGTAAAGCATCTAAAAACAGGCTGAATAATTTAAGTATTTGATTTATAATAATCTCATAATAAGAAGTATTAAATGAATTTCCCCATATTCATGATATTTTCACTTGCTAAGGTATAATTATTTTGCACTGTAACCAATATTTACAACCATGATGAGCAGAAAAGCATCTCAGAACACACATGCCGATCCTCAGTGCAGATGGGCTACAACAGCAGAAGACCACACTGGGTTCCACTTTCAGCCAAGAACAGGAATATGAGGCTACAGTGGGAACAGGCTCTCTGAAACCGGACAGAAGATTGCCTGGTATTTTTTCCAGTCTTCAGCTGCCCAATCTTAAAGTCTAGAAACAGGTGCATGTGAAAATTCAAAGAGATCCACAGTTTCGGAAATAATTAAACCAGCCCATCTGGCACCAAAAAACATGTTATGGTATATATACACTTACTGGCCACTTAGGAACACCTATACAACATTTCACCAATTTTTTTGTGATAATAAGGAACAAAGGAACAACTGTCAAATGCATAAAATGTCCTGTTACTATATATGTCTGTGTCGTATTCATTTTATCCTACGGGTATGCAAACTTTTCAACTGTATCTCTAATTAAGGCTAGTCTAGACAGGTGAATTTTCCGGGAAAACAAATATGTTCCCTCGTCCAGACTGTAGGCCTGTGGGTTATACTGAGCTCCAGAACAACAGCTAACTAGCCACTTAGGATAATTGCTTGCAAATAAAGGTTTTAAATTGTCTCAGCTTACTAGATAGAACAAATTGAACTTAATGTTTAAGTTTTTAACATGATATTTTTGCATACTCTAAAAAGTTGAGTTTGAAAGACAACATGGACAAAATAATGAATTCTAATACAAAATATAAATTAATAGTAAAGCAGAGTGCCAATTCCTCTAGGTGTTTATGGCTGTCATCTTGAATTATTATCATCTTTACCACTTCCCATTATCCTGCTTCCTCTGTTTCTCCTCTTCCTGTTTTCTCTTTCTCTTTACCTAATAGGTAAGTCCTCTTCATTTTGACAGATGCACTCGTGCATTCATTGTAACCAACTGACTGAGCAAGTCAGTAAGATGATAACAAGACAGGGGTACTTCCTGTGATGCTGCTGTGATGCACATTGCTTATCAAAGCTTTAAGAGGGCTTCCTGCATTTTGTGATCAGCCTTCAGGGGCCTTTTTAATGCTTAACATCCATGAGAATCTTCTGCCTTCACTTCACATATAGCTACAATTATTTTATGTTTATTCATATGTGAGGTGTTTTTCTATTATTCTCCAATGCAGATTACATACTCTGTAAGTGAACTCCCACACTTGTCTCTGCTCCATTTAACTTCTCTCACTCATTTGGCCTTGCTGGTCATTCCAGATATATGCTCCAGTCTAAGCCATGCCATTCTTTTCACTCTGTTTCACAAGCTTTCTAACCCTGCTATCAGGAAAAATAAACTAGATTCAAGCTAGATCAGTTGTTTTCCTGTTGAGGCTGTTTTCCTCTCTCAGGGACTTATATCTGATATCAGTCATGCAAACGGTTGATGCCTTCTTTAGTTTTGTACTGGAGCCCTGAGGCTAAAATAGCAAACAAGTATGAAAAGCCTATAGTCTGTAGTTTAGCATCATACAACATTCATTAATTACTGCCTAAATCATCACACACTCACCTCAAAATATACAACTTGGTTCTGTACAAAAACAGGTGCATTAGCTTGCAGAAAGTGTGTATTAAAAAAGTAAATATACTAATTATATTGGAAGAATATTATCATTCAAATGATTGCTAAATATTCTGCCTTGTATTGTAACCAAATCTGACATTGGTTATGTCCAAATGATGCACAAGCTAGCAGTACCAATTACTGAATCAATTAAAAATAAAACCTTCCATCATAATATATTGATTTAACATCTTATGAGTCTTGGCGATCACCATCAATCTCTGGGAAAGGACAACATATGCTCGAGAGAAAACCATGGCCTTGTTTCACTCAACAAGACATAAACAAAGAAAATACCAATGGTTATCTGTTTTATGTTGGAAATCTAAAATCCACATCTCCTACATGAATCTGGTGCTTTACGTACCAATGAAAGTGACTCCAGGTTCAACAACACTGCCACTACTGTTTTAGTACTGTGATGTACTCTTGGCCATTTTCTATACAACAGAGTTAGATAGTATCTGTTACTGACAGATACTGAACAACTCAACATGGTTTGAGAATGTGAACTTGTGAAACTGGCAGCTATAAGCTTCCCTTTGTTAGCTTCATGTCTTGGTTGTCTGAACATGTCTTGGATGATTGATTACATATTCAGGTAAGAGGGAAAGTGTGTAGATTTCAGTTTTGACCAAACGATTCCTTGACACCTGGCAACAAGCTGGAGACAATTTTCATCTAAACATGTTATGGACACTAGCTGCTGCGTTTATATACAGCATATGTACTGGAATGCTTGAGACTCCTATAGCATATAGATTTTTCCACTCGTATCCATGGACACATATTTGATTCACTTTGTTCTATCGTAGTCAGAAATATTTATGTCTCTGGCATTTCTGATTGTAAATGCATTTTAAATGTACTCCCTATACTCTTATGGCTGAAAAAAAAACACCTCTTGTGATATCGATCCTGACTTATTTTCTCTCATTTCTCTGAGCTCTCCTGTCCTGATGGCCTGGTTTACTTCTACAGTGATACTACTGCCAACATAATGATTAAATAACATGATGATTATGCCACTCTAAAGACCAGGCTGGTCTGAGATACTTGCTTTTCTCCATGGTTCTGCCCTGAGCTCATAAAATTAAAAGCACTTGATCTTAAACAAGATATATGCCTCACCGTTTACTATCTGCTTTACAATGAGCACATTCCTGAGTGAAGGAATGGCCTTAATGTTCTCCTTTCCACCTTCTGCTTCTTTATCATATATGTTCAAGTCAGGTCAAGTAGGATTTATTGTTATTCCTTTCATCACAGACAGATTTAACGTTGGGAACAAATCATGGTGCTATGTTTAACATGAAACAGTCAGGCAACAGGATAAGCCAATAAATACAAACTCTATTGTACAGTAGTGTTCTGATTAGGTTATGCGTCATTACAGATAGTATCAGGTATCAATGCAGTACCATGCTCATTTACTCCTACTTGTAATAAATGCTCTGATACCAACATCTTACATCATGTGATACTACAGTATGTCACATAAGCCTAGTGAACTGCAGTAATGAATAGATGACATGAAATAACAGTGATCTGGATGTACTGTATTTCATGATTAATGATCAAAGCAAAACAAAGCAGACTACAAACTGTGCTCTGTGAAAATATCAAGAGTAGGAACTAAAGCATCTTTCTACGATACAACTAACATGATAAAACATCGTATGACACTTAAACAGTATCCGTAATAAAGAGAGATGTGAGAGATCGGTGAGTATGGTCATTAACAATGAACATAAGTTGCCATGTATTGTGTGAATGGTATTTGTGAGTGTGGAGCAGGGAAGAGAGCGTGCAGAGAAACTGTTGCAAGTGAAAGAAATTCAGTTCTGCTAGCACGAAGTGCAATTTATGGCACCTTGTGTTCATTTTTAATTGCCACCCTTGCTGATACTGCTCTGCAATTTCAAGTTAGCCGCCCTCACGCTCTCTATTAAAGTGTTTAAATGCAATAATATCTTAAACCTACAGTTCAGGACGAGGAGTTCATTACTAGCAGCACAAAGCAGCCAACAACATAAACAGAGCTTAATAAAATGTTCCATGATGCCCTTGAGTGATTAACACCAAGTAGCTTACTCATTTTGGTATCAGTATCAGTGTTGGTATAGGTAAATACCAGAAACTCAAACCTCATACTTAGTTTAAAAAAAAAAAGGTATTGATGCATCCCTAGTTTTGATAATGCAAACTGTTCATAATCCTCAGCAGCAGTATGAGCATCTGAAGTAGCTTGTGAGTGTGGATTTCATAAACATAATGTATCGTGTAAAGTGACTGAGTGCTTTGGGTAAAGCGGGTAAGCGGAGACTCAGAATGAAATGAAATGAGCTGAAGCCCTCAGGCAGATCTGTTGACGAGTCTGATGGCCTGTGGGAAGTAACTGTTGGCATATATCTTGGCAGATCTTCACTCTGATCCATAAACAAACTCCTCCAATGCTCTTTTCATGCTCTTTGAAGGACTGTTTTATGACCTCTTATGACCTACAGCTTTCTGTTGTAGCTGATTCTCTTCGCATTCTCGCCCTTCTTGATCTCAGGGCATCTTTAAATACTGCTGAATTTAATATGCTTCCTCCCTGTCTTCCCTCTGTTTGTATGCCATTACTATGCTGATAAAATTCAGACATACTGTATGTAAGCATCAATTTCTCCATCACCACTCTAAAGTGCTACATGAATATTAATGGGCAATCCTAAAGTTTTGCTGATTGGCAACAAAATTTTCTTGTCTAAAGTGTCCTTTTTTGCATTAAATTAATATTTTCTGAGATTTATGTAATTTTCCATTTACCTGAAACGTAATGCATCAGCCCGGACATGTTTCTCTGCCATGTATTCCAAGGCTATAACATCATGAGAAACAGCTCTGACATTTAAACAATAATAATAGACAACAGCTAGAAACTCCTGCTTTCTCGTTCAATCATGATTCGGATAAGTAGATAGGCCTATACCCTGAGGGAGTCAATATATTTAGTCTCCATGTTGTTGCCAGGGTTGAAGGAACAGCTCAGCCAAACATTAAATTTTCTCTTACCACAAATGAAACTTATGTACTATGGCATGTTTTTGTCCAACATTTACTCACTCAAACACTTGTTTAAAGCAAGAATCTTTTAATGCATACTTTAAAAGACATCGTTAATCTGTGTAATGTCCTTTTTAAACAAATGACTTTAAGCTTTCTGGTACCAAGTAAAAAGAATTCCAGTTATACAACATGGTCATTTTCAGCAACAAAGATCTGTTTATGTTTGTAGATTACAGTAAGTCCTACACCAGATCCACAATCCATGACTAAAACCTGAATATGATATGACTCAAATGGGATAGACTTCCATTACTTATTACTTATACCTAGCTTAGAGTCATCATGTACATTTGAACCGGGTAGCAAATACTTAAGTAGACTGAGACTGTGATATCATGAAAAGATGTCTGGAATCGACAGAAAACGTGGACTAGGGTGAACCATGCTAAAAATGTTGCAAATAATTGTATTGGATTCCATACAAATAAAGTAAAAAATAGAATAGATTTGGTTAAAAAATAACCTTAAAGTTCGGTAATTGAGAAGCTGTGAAGCCAGGGTGCCATAGCAGATTCTATGTCCGCAGGGTCAGAGGCAGAGCGAAGGCTCCCTGTAGGCAGCTATAGTCGTGCTGTCACTAATGATTAGCAGTGGAGCTGTTCAGATTGATATGCAGCAATGTACTGTTGAAAAAACAATGGGTTGTAACTGACATGGAGAACTGCATATGCAGTATTCCTCCCCCCCCCCCCCCCAAAAAAAAACTTTCTCACATTGAGAAATGGACATAATTGAGATTTTATGTCATGAATCTACACAAAATAGCCCATAACATTGAAGCGGTGGGGGAAAATAAATATATTCTGTAAAATTACTTTACAAAAAAATATAATCAAAATTACAATTAAAAAAATGTAAAAAGATTGCATAAGTGTTCACCCTCTTTGCTGTGAAACTTATTTCTGGTGCAACAAATGGAGTCCAACTTGTGCAATGAAAGTGTCATGTGATCATGAAGTCCAAGGAGCTATCAAAAGTCTAGGTCAAATTTTTGGAAAAATATCAATCAGGGTCTGGGTATAAAAAAATATCCCTTTGAACATTGTGTGGAGCATCATTATTTAAAAAATGGAAGTCAGTGACCAGGTAAATAGGGCATTAGTCAGAGAAGCAACCAAAAGGCCAAGGGTCACTCTCAACATGATGCTACCTCCACCATTCTTCACTGTGGGGAATGTGTTCTCAGGTTGATGAACAGTGTTGGGTTTCTGCCAAAAGTAGCACTTTGTGCCAAAGCCAAAATTTTCCATTTTAGTCTCCTCAGATGAAAGAAACTTTGTGAGTCTCCCACATCCCTTCTGGCAAATTCCAAATGGGATCTTATATGACTTTTTCTTCTTGCCACTCTTCCATAAAACCCAGCTTTGTGGAGAATCTGGGCTATGGTTGTTCGGTTAACAGCCTTTAACATCTGAGCCATGGAGCTCTCCAGCTCCTTCAGAGTTACCCTTGGCCTTGTGGTTGCTCCTCTGACTAATGCAGTCTTGCAGTTGCTGATTTTGGTGGACAGCCTCCTCTAGGCAGTGTCACTGTTGTGCTATATTTTTTATTTTTTAATAATGGATTTAATGGTGCACTGTGGGATTTTTAAAGTTTTAGAAATTTTTTAATAACCAAACCCTGACTGATACTTTTCCAGAACTTACAGCTTTACATTTTTTATACAGTAATGAATTCAGGGACATCCAATTAATTGTCTGGTTCTTACCTCACAAAGTTAAATGGTAAAATTTCAAAGTCTTTAAACAAAAGGAGGGCAACCAGTAAAACATCCAGCATGTATGTTTTCTCCGTGAACTCCACTGAACTCCCTGATGTCACAGTCGTACTGTACTGACTTGACTTGACTTCAATGATCCTTCATTCTTCTTTTCTTGAACTTTAACCAGACTGAACCGACTGGTCACTTGCCATTGCTGGATTTTTTTTTCCTTCTTTACAAAGAGCCTGGCAGTGTTGCAATAATGAATAATGCTGATTGATGTCTTCATTGTTACATTGTTCTTCTGATCAGACATGAAAACAAGAGCAGTCAGAGACTCCTTTGAAACTCTTCCATGAAACTCTCTGAGACTGCATGTCTCGGTTTGTTTGGAAAGACCTTTGCCTGAAGTGTGTTAACTTTGTCTATACAAATGAAATATATATTTTTAAATTAAATGCATAAAACGTATACGTAGTACCATGTATAAGCATGGATTGTTGTGCCAGAATTGTTCATTCGTAAGTAAATGAAGTATTAAAAAAAGAACCTGTTACAATTTACAATTATCCTTCTTGCAGTTAATAATAACTGAAACACAAACACATGGCGATTGTATGGTCTACATTGAACCAGCCACAATTAAAATGCAAGAACATATCTGCAACTTAGATCTCTGGTATCGTATACATCCCAGCAGTGTTGCCTGGCCAGTCGCTTCCCTGCAGAATTTGGCTACTTTTGAGTTGCTGCAGTGGTTTAGTCATTTTCCATACATCATATTAATTATCAACAATTATTATCAATATTTTGCTGACCAGATAGGTAAAAAATTAAGGACAAAACATAAATTCATGGATTATTACTTGTAGTGTATGTTTGCTGTGGTTATGGTTAATATGTAGTAAACTAACAGGTAAAATAGTGTATCAGAAGAAGTAAGGTATTGTTCTAATAAATGCATATGAAATAAAAAAGTTATTTTACATACAATACATACATACTTTGTAGATAACAATATAGAGGCAGGTTACAAATTAAAAAACAATATGAAACATCTTACTAAGGTATTGATCCTGATTGACAAGCAACCGTGACTGGTGATGTGTGGTGCTAGTGCTAAAAAAAAAACTTTCATAAATGATAGAGCTGAGTGCTAGTGATTAATGTTTGTTGTGCATTTTGTATGCATTTCTAGTGACACAGTGTTCGCTGAAAGCAAAATAAGGTAAGATTGTAGGTTGTTTGCACTTCATTGCAATTTCCCTTGTGGATTAAATGGATTAAAATGAGATTTACTTTCCTCTCATCAATTGCCTACTATCAGCTTATTAACCATTTAGCTCAGCAAGACCATATTTACTTTGTTGTATTTCACATTCTATTATTTAGCTTGATTTTATAAATTGATAATTTTATTATATATATAAAATAAAAATTCAAACTAAATGCAGTTTTTCTCTCCAATGCTTTTTGCACACAAAAAAAGAAAGAAAATGAACATGGGACACTTTTATTCTCATAGGTTCCAGAAGGTTAACAAGCATATGCAAAGTTATGGCACCCTAATTCTAAAAGAAAATCTTTTCAAACATCACTGACCTAGGTGCTATATTGTTAAAATATTTTCCTATTGCGGAGAATAGTAAATTTAATAAATGTATTAAGCCTGGTCATACGAGGGTTAAGAGGAAGCTCGCAGGACTTCACTCAGCTCCTTGATCCTCTAAACCAAATGATTTATGTCAGGGGTCAGTCAGCTGTCCATTAATCTGAAAGGAAGTCAGTGAGTCTGGTCCTGTCCCTAATTAACTAATTAGGACTTACACACAACATGTGCAGTTCAGGACAAACAGAGATAATGAAGTTGGACACTCAGTAAGTGTCTGTCAAATTCTTCAAAACAAAAACCTGTAAAGAATCTTTCATATTCATGGAAAGTGAGCATACTACATAAAATAATGTGCTGTAGATAAAGCTGTAAACTAAATGCTAATTTATGTAGATACCTAAGACAAGTAACTAAATACTACTGGCTTTAATGTGCCTATTTCATGAAGTAGTAAAAGGTATTCAGCTAATTTGCAATGGTAATAAGCCACTGCATTGTAAGTTCCACAACTGCGTGCTCGGCATGCTTTCCCTCTCTTGGTCTTAATTATGTGCTCCATTAAAGTGCCACTTGAAAACAGCATTAGTTACGGATGTCTGTTAACATAACCTTACATGTATTTCACATTTATTCAGCTGATAACAATCCTATACTTTACCTGGGTTTCTAGGTAGGAAAGGTAGGTTTGGTTACCCCAGCTGTCTGAACTACAAATCTTCTTTACCAAGGAAGGATGGGGGTTGGAAAAACAGACCATCTGTTAAATCAAGTCTGTGGATATGTATGGTTGGGTTTCATGTACCACTCTGCCTGTGCTCATGCTACAGACTTCATATGTGCAGTAACGCTAATGAATTAAAATTTAGGCTTCTGATACATGCACAATGTCCTCTAAACTTTATATTTAGCCTACAAAAAAAAGAAATTGTCTTCTTTGTCTTGCTCGTTATTTATTTATTCATATGTCATTAGAAAAATCAGGACATGCTATGAATGGATGGATGTGGATGGCAGATATGAAGTGATTTTGTTTTTATCACTAACATAGTCATGAAATAGTCTAATACAGACCTGGCTGCATCCTGCATGTACATCAGGCTGCTTCCACTTCCTCAGTTCAGATGTCTCCAAGACCCTGATCAGGCCCCATACTTCTTCAAGCAGCTAATGATTTTCTGTCATGATTCCGGACTAAGACACACTTGTCCAACTGTCCAATTCCAGCCTTAATAAACAGTACCAGATGCTCATAATTTCCATCATCTCAGCTATGTGTGTGTGTGTGTGTGGGGGGGGGGGGGGGGGGGGGGGTTGGTTGGTGGGTGGGGGTGTTTTTTGATAAAAATAAAAATGAAAAAAAAAAAAAAAAAGAAAAATTTT